>JBAMBK010002204.1:0-92869 GCA_037043435.1 Drosophila suboccidentalis | reverse complement strand
CATTGAAAAATAACATTGAAATAGCAATTCACTATATTTTAAAAAAGTAATACTAATGATTTTTAATGATGATTTTAAAATGAATAGTAATGCAATTTTTATGATTTGGCACTTTAATTTCAATACCATTGAACATTTTGTTTTTTTAAAAGTAAACTATTTATAAATTATCTATACCATATCAAAAATATAAATTGTATATTATTTTTGCAGAACATTGTCGAATTGGATACGAAGACACAGAAGGTCAAAACACTATTGCCAAATGCAGCCCAATATTTGCTCTACGAAAAATCAGCAGATGGTCAATATCTGCTGTTGGCCAAGAACTATAAGAAGAACTTCCGCTACAGTTTCCTAGCCCAATATGATATCTATAACCTCAGCACGAATACTTTAACCCCGTTGACCATACAGAATCGAGAGGAATATCTGAGCATGGTCCAATGGTCGCCAGTGGGAAATGCTCTAATTATCAACTTCAATCGCAATTTGTACTATAAGAAGAGTGCTTTGGATGAAGAGATTGTCATTACGACGACAGAGACTGGTAATTTTCTGAACGGTATACCCGATTGGGTGTACGAGGAGGAGGTATTCAGCTCCAATGTGGCTACCTGGTTCAATCCCTCGGGCACTCAAATCGCCTTCATTCAGTTCGATGATTCGCCCACGCATGTCATCAATTTCCCCTATTACGGCGATGCGGGTGATTTGCGTTTCCAGTATCCATTGCATCAGGAGATTCACTATCCCAAGGCGGGCTCATCCAATCCCCGTGTTGTTCTCTTTATGGCCGATCTCAAGCGTGCCCTGGAAGGCAATGAATTCCTTACCTCCATGCCAATCCCAAGCACTCTCAACACTGAAACTGATTACATTGTCACCGTTGTCAGTTGGCTGGATGACAATAATGTGCTCTCCATTTGGATGAATCGCATTCAAAACGCTGCCTATGTTGTCAGCTTTGATGGACTAGCTCGCAAACAGGTAAGTTCGTTAGGAAAACTAACAATACAGAAAATTATTTATTTATTTTTAATAATAAACTCAACTGTTTCTTAATTCATTCTACATTCAAAGCGTTATAGGTTTCGTCAAATTGATTTATTTTTCACAATGTGTTTTTCTAAAATTTTAATTTTTAATTCTCAAGACTTAACTTGCAATCAACTTTTTATGTCATAATTAGTATAAACAAATTTTAAACTGGATTCTGAGACGTTAAATTGTTTTGTTAAAAGCAGAGCTAGCAAATAACAGTTGACCGTTTTTTCTTTTTCGATCTACTCACGAACATAACTGGAAAAAAACACGCTTGCTCTCTGACTCTCCCGTTTCCGTGAAACTCTTGGGAAAATTCTGACCTGAAAATTTTAATAATTTGTAAAAACATAATTTCTTAATTTTTCAAATAATATGTGAACGGTTCATCTCTGACTCTGCTCAAAAAGTCAGCAAGTGAGAGTTATTTTTGAACAACTAGTAAGGGTCAACTGTTATTTGCGAGCTCTGATAAAAAGTCATGCCAAAATGAACAAATATTTTAAGTTTTTGTTCGCCAAAATACGATTTTTGAACAAAGGGTCCCTTGTGCTTTTCAAAAATTCAAGATTTTAAATCTTAATTTTTAGCATTTAATCAACTTTTCATGTCCTTATTAACTAAACTTAACTTAACAAATTAACTACGATCAACAGACTCCAGTGAGCTGTCGATGTTTTTTTAATGAAAATCGCTTTAATTAACTCGCTTGATAGTCAAAATCATCGAGTTAAAGTAGTTGGAAAACGCTTCCGATTAAATTGAGTTGTCGATGTATTTTGACATCAGCAATTAATTGTTATTTTTTTATTATAATTCATTAACAACAAGTTCCATATCTTCTTAATTGTAGCTCTACAGCACGGAATCGAAAACTGGCTGGGTTAATCTCTCCACGGCTCCGTTCAAGAACCGCAATGGTTCCCGCCTGGCCTTTGTGCTGCCCCATGAGAACTACAAGCAACTGCAGCTGCTGTCGACAGATGTGCTCAATGCGGAGCTGGAGCCGCTGACGAGTGGCAAATTTGTGGTGGACAGCATTCTCCACTGGGATCCGTCGCATGACATCATCTTCTATACGGCGAACACAGAGGAGCATCCGGAGCAACTGCATCTCTATGCGATACGCGCGCTGACGACTCGCAAACAGACACCGAACTGTTTGTCATGCAAACTGATGACATCGGGAGGTGTGGAGCAGACATACTACTCGGCCATCTTCAATGACAATAATCAAATTGTGATTACATCTCTGGGACCGGGCATACCCACGACAGCCATCTATGAATGGAGCTATGGCAACTGTAAGCCCAAATCAAGTTCAAGATCCCATAAGAAGATTATTACTTTGTAATTCCAATCAACAGCTCAGGTTACGTTGAAGAAACTTCTCGATTGGGAAACAAATGAGCCTCTTCGTGCCAAGCTGGAGGGCGTGGCCTTGCCCACACACAAGATACTCACAGTCAACATTGATGGTGGATTCCAGGCCAAGGTGCTGCTTCAGTTGCCCCCCAATTTGGATACCAGCGGCAAGACGAAATATCCCATGCTTGTCGATGTCTACGGCGGACCCGATTCCTATTCCGTAAGCACACTGCTTCAAATAAGTCAAACAATCTCTTACTAATGAAACACTATTGTTGATATCCAGGTGACCAACAAATGGATGATGGACTGGGGCACTTACCTCAGCTCGAATCAATCTGTGATCTATGCCAAGATTGATGGTCGCGGCTCGGGATTGCGTGGGGAAAATCTTCTACATGCCATCTATCTGCAACTGGGCACCGTGGAGATAAACGATCAAACTACGGTCACGCAGTGAGTATCGATTAGCAGTTACCCTATATTTTAACATTTTACATAATTCTAGTTTACTCTATAATATTGTGTATATAAAACGATTGTAATTAAATTTTCGAGTAGCCTGATAAAAAATATACAGTGAACCACTAATGTCTTCATACACCATAAATTTGTCAAATTTGCGTATAAAAAAGATGTTTTGATGCGGGCTTTTTATATTAATCTTTTATTCACTTAAATTCCGTTCAAATGATACAAACATTTCTTTAACCTATTAAGTACCAATTAAAAATTGTAAATTTAAAAAAAAAAGTCTATCGGGGGTGCCACAGAAATCGCTTTCGCTTGAATTTCATTAAAATTTCATACAAATTTTAGTGAAATTCAAGCGAATGCAATGTTTGTGGCACCCCTGTATTTTTCAACTCGATTTTTTAAAAAAAATATTTTGGTGCAGAAAAATTCCTCAAAAAATTCTAAGAGTGAATCTTTTTGCTAGTATTTTTTTATGAAAAGTCGCAAATGCCACTTTTTTTTATGAAAATGAGGAAAAAGGGTTAACCCCTTTTAGTCATTTTTAGCAATTTTCAAAAAATCATAAAAAATACTAACAAAAATATTTGTGAACATTTTTTTTATGTAGTTACTTCAAGAATTGTTTTAAGAATTTTTTCCATCAAATATTTTTTTTTTAAGAATAGAGGAAAAAAGCTGAAAAATATACTTTTTCTAAAACTCAAAATTTTCTATGGGTACTTAAGGGAGTCTTCTCATTCAAAACCCGTTTTTTGGACCCTTTTTAAAAAAATTCTTATTTGAAAACGCGAAGAATAATTGAAAACTTTTTTTATTTATTGTATTATTATTATTACAAAAAGCCCTCGATACGAGGGCTGCTCAAAAAGTAATGAGACTTCAAAGTTGGTGGTGAAAAAAAAGGTGTCGTCACGGCGGCCACGATTCCGGGTCTCCGGAGCGTCCGAAATGAAAAAAAAAAACGGGGTTATAATCAGTATAGATGTAATTCTCGGGTGAACCTCAAGCTTAATTTTGTGATTTTTTTTGACAAAATGGCGGCCATTCAAAAAAAAAAATTCAATTTCGGGCTTTTTTTTGTAGTTTAGTGTAAAAAAAAAATAGTAAAAAAATTTTTAAAATTATGGTCGAGGTTCACCCGAGAATAGTGACAATTCTGCGTCGATTCCACTTTGTTTCATGAAAATCGGTTCAGTTGAACTGGAGATATCATGGCCGCCAGTTCGAAAAACGTGGTTTCGAGATAAACGCGTTTAAAGTTTTGACTTCACTTGCATTAACATTAACATTGCTGGATAAAAATGGCCATATCTCCTTAAGTATTTCGAATTTCCTTTTAGGGGCATATTCACAACTACCCAAGCTATAAATAAATGCAAAAAAAAAAAGTCGAAAAAAAAAAGTTGCTCAATGAGAAGACCCCCTTAATGGGTTATTTAAGTGAATTTAAGTGAATAACAGATTAAGATAAAAAACTCGCATCAAAACATCTTTATATACCCAAATTTGACAAATTTATGGTGTATGAAGACATTAGTGGCACACTGTATTTTTTTTGAATTTGATCCCTATTCATATCTTAAAAAATTAATTTCAAATAATTAGTTTCAATGCTGAGAGAAATTTAAATATAAATTCTTTGATCAGAATTTTCACATGTTAAGTACCTTCTGTCTAAAACATTAAATCCATTTTAATATTATTTTCTGAACTTCAGTTTGAATTTTAAAAAATCTTGTACCTAATCTCTTTTATTAATATATCTTAATATTTCTAGTAATCTGACGAAAATGTTCGACTATATAGATGCTAAGCACATTGGCATCTGGGGCTGGAGTTATGGTGGCTATGCGGCTGCCATGGCGCTGGCCAATGATGACAGCGAAGTCTTCAAATGCGCCGCCTCCATAGCGCCCGTCACCGACTGGACCTATTATGGTAAGCGAGACTCTTAACCGAAATGGCAGTTTATTGATTGTTGCTCTTTCCCTTGCTCAGATTCGATTTATACGGAACGTTATATGGGCCTGCCAGATATGAATGAGGTTGGCTACGCCAAATCTAGACTGAGCACTCGTGCTCAGAAACTGCGGGGCAAGAAATATTTGCTTGTTCATGGCACATCCGATGATAATGTGCACTATCAGCAGGCCATGATATTGGCCAAGAATCTGGAACGCCACGACATTCTCTTCAAGCAAATTGTAAGACCAATTAAAAAGGTTAAGCTAAGAAAATGAATTGAATTAATATTTATTGCATCCTTCCAGAGCTACGCCGATGAGGATCATGGGCTGGTCAATGTGCGTCCGCATTTATATCATTCGCTGGATCGTTTCTTTGGCGAATGCTTTGCCAGCAGTCGCCTTATGAAGAGCGCCAAATAAAACTCTAGTTAAATAAGAATTTAAATAACTTTTAAAGCTTGCAAAAAGGGGAGTTATATTAAATTAATACAATTAAATTAAATAAGGCGATGAGCTAAATCTAATTGGTACTTAAAAAGTTGCATTTCAATTAAACAAGTTTTAAATCAAATTAATTAACTGATGTAGTTAAAAATCGCTTCACAACAAAAACAAAAATTAACTAACGCAGGTCCAAAAGTGTTATATGATAACTTGGAACAATAATATTTGAAATTGCATTTTAAGAATTTTAAGCATACAAAATTCAACAGAATGAAAATATTTATAGAATTATTAACTAGCGTAGTTAGCGCCTGTTAAATAGTAACTGAATAATATAAACTATTTCACAAATACAAGAAAATGTAGATACGATTATAATTCCTAGAAAATCTATTATCAAAACAAATTTTATAAACTCTTTGCTCAAATTCGATGCTAGTGAAAATAATCTGCTTAAAAAAAATATAGAAATCCTTGAAGCGTGTACGATCCCATGACCATAATCATATTTCAAATATCTCAAACGCTAAGACACTACAATAATTCGTCACACTATATCTTATAGTAAGAGTATTAGAACTTCGGCAAGTCCGAAGTTAGCTGAATCCAAGTGTTTTCTATTGTTAAACTAAGAAAATTCTGTACATTTCGCCAGCTGAAATTCATAGCTTGTAGTCTGTTCTAGCTTTTTAATTTGCCACATTGTAATAAAAAGAAAGAAAAACGAAAATTTTTAAAAGAAAACTTGTAAATATAAATAGTTGTTAAATGGCTTTTTGTAAATTAGATGGAAATTGTGTATAGGCAACAGTTAAAAAGGCAAACTATTAAAATAAAAACGTAAAACCAATAAACCCATTTTTTTACTTTTTTACTCAGTAGCTAGTTATCTATTTATTCACTACCTTTTTGAATAATTTTTCACTTACGATTAATAATACTATATCATACTTACTTACAAATAGTTGCAGGAGCTAACCAAATTCTTCATACTTCAAAAGATTGTCGATAATTATAGTAAAAATCTATTCAAAAATTTCCTTTTTTTTTTAGCTTTCAGTACTCAACCCGACTTCCTTTATTGCTTTGGCCCCAAACTGGGTTACATATCGATTTGTATCGTATCCTCTCCATTTCTCTCAATTTTTTCAACAGTTTTCCAAATCTAAAACGTAATTGATTTGATTTTTTTCATTTGAAATATATATTTGAATGCTTACGTATTTATTTAAATTGCGGTTTTTCTATGTTTGAAATCTGTATTTTACAATTGATATTGATTGAGTAAACTTTAAACTGACACAGTAAATAATTAAATAAATTGTTTATATTTTATTTTGAAATTCGAAGCATAATTTGTATGGTACAAAAATATCTTTCTATATTTATTTCTTTGTTGATTCCTATGCGAATCTTTTTTCAAACGATCTAAAAATACTTTTTAAATATTGAATATTATCTTAGATCCTAGGCCAATTCACTTTATACAAATGTTTTTTTTTATCGTTAATATTATTTTAAATATGCAATTACACTTAATATTCAATTTAATTCTTGTTTCTACTTTTATATACAATACAATTTGGACTTTAAGGAAATAAATACATAGAAATGTATATCAATTGGTAAATGTACATGTATTAGTGTGCTTTCGCCCAAAAAGCTCTGCACAGTTTACTTGGCTTTGAGCTTGCAAAGCTGCAGCGTACGTGTGCAGTGTGTGTGTGAAAGCTTCGACAAAAAATCAACTAAAAAATGTAGTTAACAATTTAATAAAATTTGGTCTGGTTATTAAATTTTATATTCATTGAATAGAATTCGGATTCTATGTGTAATGAAATGAAGAGTCTGCTTAAATTAGATATACTATACTTAGAGTTACTATGCATCGGTTTATAGTATATAATAATATATAGAATTATATAACAGTGGTTTACTGCAAATAGACCTCCTGCACAACATCATGATGCTGTTGCTGCTGTGGATCGTGATCCTGCAGATCCTCTTGCAACTCCAGTTGATGATGATGCAGGTGATGTTGCTGCTGTTGATGTTGCTGATGCTGATGATGATGATGATGTTGCTGTTGTTGATGCTGATGATCCTCGATGACAACACCCTCGCTGCCATCGTATTCGATCAACTGATCATCGGCATCCCCTTGCTGATGATGATCAATGATAATGTGTTCCTGTTCCACCAAGTGATGATCATGTTGATATTCGTGCTGTTGTTGCTGCTGCTGCTGCTGTTGTTGTTGCCAGCGCAGTGGTGGCGGTGTTGTTGGTGTCGCAATATGTTGCACCGTCTCGTGCATTGGTGTTGTGCTCGTTGATCCGCTTGTTGTCGCTTGTGTGCTCTGTGTCGTCTGATAAACTGTCTGTTGTTGATTCTGATTCCTAACAATATGACCGGCGGCTGTGACATTTGTAACGCTGGCACGTTGATTCGTACGCGTCAGCGTCACTGTCACCTCAGAGCCGAGGCCAGCAAAGGAAACGGATGGCGTTGTGTTGCCATCGCCAGTTGCAGCTCCACTTGTTGTTGCTGCTGCTGTTGATGCTGTTCCCGATGCTGCTGCTGTTGTTGCTGCTGCTGTCGCCTGGGCTCTGGCCTGGAGTATCTTGCGTGTGGGCAACTGTGTTGATGTGCTTGCTGTGGATGTTGTTGATGTCGTTCCAGCTGTTCCCGATTGTGGCACATAGTTAATGAGCAACACTCTCTCCCCGCTGGTTGTCTGCGCCGCATGTCCGCGCAATACACGCCGTTGCAGGGTTCCACCAGTGGCAGTTCCAGTTGCTGTTGTTGCTGTCGCTGCTGTGGTTTGAGTGTTGCTGCTGTTCACTGTTGCTGTTGCTGCCGCGCTGTTGTTGTTGTTGCTGCTGCTGCTGTTGTTGTTGCTGCATTTGCTATGCTGCTGCTGCTGTTGCGCTGGCTGCCCACCGCCCCCGGATGCTCCTCCACCTCCTCCAGGGCCGCTGGTCATATCGTTGGCTCATCATTACGTATTATTACCGCCTTTCAAAATGAAAACCTTCTTTACCAAAATGTTCTTATTGTTGCCCTGTTTACATTATTGTGATTATTATGCAATGATTTGATTGTTTGTTCGATTGATTGGTTGGTTGGTTGATTGATGCATGATTATTTAACATTTTTTATTTCATTTGTTTTTTATGGTTAGACAACGAGGCAGCGATAAGAGAGAAGAAGACAAGATAAAAAAAAGACGATTCGTTAATGATTTTGGCTATGGGCTCAACGGGAGTTTTGTGTTAGGACAATGCAAGGTCACCATGAAATAGTTTCAGAAAATTAATTCTTAATACATCTATTAGAAAAATTAGCATACATTTTAAAATTGTTATATATACAGGGGTGGTCAAAAGTATTTACACAACACTTTAAGTTAAATCTAACTCGAACTGACTTCATGTTAACTTCGGTATCAATGGAAAGGTCATTTAAATTCCGTTTGATTAAAGCGTAGTACGTTCTAGCTGAAAACATTTTGGGCGCTCGAAATGTTCGATGTTTTGAAGCCCGGCCTTACAAACTTCAGTGTGACAGCATAATACCAAAAATCACTAAAAAGTTGAGAGATTGTTGGTCTTATGTTGCTGTGGTCACAGTGTTCGTCAGCTGTGCACAACAAACAAATAAATAACATTGAGCACAAAAATAAAGAGAAAATGGACAAAATGGACAGGATAAGAGAAGTAGCAGCGACTAATACCCTAATTATTAAATTAAAAATTATTAATTATAAAAATCCCATTAAAATGTCTTTTTTTTCGGTCAAATCCCACAATATTGACCTCTTCAATAAGACTAATTCGCTCTTTGTGTTCCAAGAGCTCAATTCAACCTTTATTTTGCTGCTTGTTGGTCGCCATTTCTGTTCAAAAAGATTTCGACTAGTCGAAACAACGATTCAATCGATGTTTTGAAAGGTCACAAAAAAGAAGCCATCTGTTTACCAAACAGTGTTGTAAAACCCCCGAAAATTTTCTGAGCTGCCCATATTTAGGTACAGCGTACATAGGTTTAGAAATGGCCTTACAAAATAATTTCGAGCATGTTTGCAACCCTTTTTTTTTATGGAGTTTTGGCCTTGCAAACATATTTTCGGCTAGAGCGTACTACGCTTTAATACAAAACTTTCCTTAGCCCATTAAGTACACATTGAAAATTTCGAACTATTGTCTGAAAATGAGGAAATGAGGCTTTTTAGCAGTTTTCAAAAAATTATAAAAAATACTAGCGAAGAGATTTCTGAAAATTTTGTTTTTGCAGTCAGTATTAGAATTATTTGAAGAAACTTTTTGGACCAAAATATTTTTTGTTTGAAATCGAGGAAAAAAGTCAAAAAAAATAGCAAATTTTCAATGGGTACTTAATAGAGATGGGCACGGGCCTCCTTCTTAAGGCCCGGCCCGGCCCGGGCCCGAAATAAATCTCTCAGGCCCGGTCCAGGCCCGGCCCGGTCAAATTTTTAAGAGGCCCGGCCCGGCCCGAGCCCGATCAAATTTGAAGAGGCCCGGCCCGGCCCGAGCCCGGCCCGATACAACTAAATAACAAATTTTTTTTTTAAATTATTATTTCCCTCTTTTTTCAAGATTAAAATTTTATTTTTGAGCGTTTTTGCCAAAAAGATTCTTTAACTTTTCCTTTGTTTTTTTTTTGCGTAGCATAAGAAATTTTGTTACAGAAATTTGGTTATCAGCGATTTGAAAAGTATGTGTTAAATCGTGACTTTTCGGGCCTACCGGGCTTCGGGCTTTATACTTAGGCCCGGGCCCGAACGAAAAAAAGCCCGTTTCCGATTTTCATGCACGAAGCCCGGTGATTTTTTGAAGAGGCCCGCGGGACACGAAGCCCGGCCCGGCCCGTGCCCACCTCTAGTACTTAATGGGTTAAAAAAAGTTTTGTATCATTTAAAAGGAATTCAATGGACCTTTCCATTGATACCAAAATTAACATGAAGTAAGTTAAAATTACGAGTAGATTTAACTTTAAGTGATGTGTATATACTTTTGACCACCCCTGTTATTGGATATTTTTTTTAGTTAGTTTTACGTCTTTCATTTATAAACAAAATTTTGAAACAAAAACTTGACATGGATAAAACTTTTGAAGTAAGCTATTAGTAACAGTAAATAAAATATTTTAGGTAAATTCGTAAATAATTCGTATTATAATTAAGTTAAGAAATGTCAAGATAGAAACATATCCGAGTTCCGAATTAAAAGAGAATCTATTTGATGGTGTCCACTGTGAGTGTATGTGTGTTTGTGAGTGTGTTTGAGTTTGTGTGTGTGTGTGTGTGAGTTTCATGTTGATGCGTTAAGTGCCGTAAGTCACAGGGTTTAGTTCAAACAGTTGGGATCGATGGGAATATGAAAGACATTTAAGTTAGTAGGATCAAAGATATACACAAATACAATTAAGTTAGATGAAATAAATACAGTTAGTACCAAAACATAGCTTATAACTAAAAATCATAACCATTTTGGAAAATATGTACATACAAATCATATAAATAAGAAGAACCAACACCGAATAGCAAACAGAAAAGACTTTAAAATACTGTTTTTTTTTCTTTTTTTTAAACATTTTTTGGTTTATTCATTTATTTTTCAGATTAAATAAAATTAAATTTTATTTAAGTAATAAGAGTTAAGGTAATTGTTTGCCTCTTCAGGCAGGTCAAATATTTACACCGATCAAGGACAACACATGATAATTCAGATATATGCAAAATATATATATATTCAATTTGTTTCGGTGCAAATATGTGACCTACTCAAAAAGCGGCGACTTATTTAAAAATTTTCAACTATTAAAATTAAGAAATAATTATGTAAATATAAAGATTTTTTCATTTTTGTATTTGTAAATAAATTTAGAGCTCCAAGTTGTTGGCATTATGGTCAAGGATTCAAAAAGTATAGAGAGAAGAAAACTAAATCTTATAGATATCTGATTGGCGTAGCAAAGAGGGGATTATCTAGAGTTCTGGAGAGTTTTACTTGACCATTACTTGAATATAACATTTTAATAGATGTGAATTATTAACTATTGCAGAAATCAAGTTCATCTCCCAACTTTTTGAGCACTCATCGAATCTGCATATTAAGTTTTTGACTAGGATTATCTAGCCTAGCCCGATTGCAATTAAGTCTACATACACATAACAAACTTAGGAAGTGGGCGTTGGGTGGGGGGCGTGTCAAGCTACAGCACTTTACAATTAAATAGTCCAATAACCAGATAGCTCGTACTTAAACTTAAACTAAAACTATAGCAAAACAAATTAAACATAGCGAAATCAACACTTCAATTTTCAAGAATTGTACAACTAAATTGATAATCAAAAAAAACTAAAAGATACTTGAGAAATGTAGAGCAAACTATTCAAAATTGCTCAATGACACTTGTCTAAACATTGAATTAATCTAGATGAACCACAAACAATTGAAAGTTGAAATTTAAATGTAATTTATGTGACTTTAGACAAGTGCCATTGGGGCTTAAACTGGGGTCAAATATACAGACAGTAAGTATCTGGATATATAAGCACAGTTGGCTGTTTAATCTAGCTTGCTCCACTTGACCAAGTGTTTCAAATGAGGACTACACGCATTCTGGGATAATTAAAGCGTATATTGGAGGATAACCAAGTCAGGGATTAGGTATAGAATTGTGATTCTACGCGTTCGTCCGATACGTCAAAAGTGTTGCGTCCTTTATTTTTTTTTTTTTTTTTGCTACTCAGAGCGTTTGTTGTGGTTGTGTTTGTTGTTGTTGCTGCTGCTGCTGTTGTTGCTGCTGCTGTTGTTGTTGTTGTTGTTGAAAATCAGTCATATTCACCTGATTCAAATTGCCAATAATCTGATGACCCTGCAACGTTTGCACCTGGGCAATCGATAGTGGCGCCCCACTCTCACTGCCATCGGATTGTGCCACCAATTGTTGCTGCTGCTGCTGCTGTTGATTCGCTGCCTGTTGCTGGGCAGCTGCTTGGGCGCTGGTTGTTGGCGTTGTCATGTTGCCCGACGAATCGATGATCTGATGATGCTGCACTTGTTGTTGTTGTTGCACTTGCACCTGCTGCACCTGTTGCTGTTGCACTTGACCGCCCCCTGTGGTTGCTACTGTCATTGTTTGTTGCTGTTGTTGTTGTTGCTGCTGCTGCTGTTGTTGTTGTTGCTGCTGTTGCTGTTGGGCATCGGGATCCTTTTTCACCTGCACACCTTGCAATGGATGCAGAGATTGCACAGTTTGCACTTGGGGCACAACTCCACTTGAGTTTAGCGCTCCACTTGCTCCACCCGCCTGGGACTGCACAGATCCGGACGTGCTGCTACCAGGTTTCTTCCCACTGGGTACTGCAAAGTACGGGGAAATCAATATAAGAAATGTGGCCAACAAAGCGGATTAAGTGAAAGGAGAAAAATCAACTACAACTCGGGCGACACCAGCTGAATCAACCTGACTAAATAAACAACGAGAGCAGAAGAGTGTGTGGGCGTGTGTGTTTGTGTGTGTATAGTGAGTGTGTGTGTGTGTGTGACAGAGATTAATAATGAACTGGTTGATTAATAGATTAGAACTTTTTAGTGAATGTATAACAAACAAAATTTGTATTAAACTATAAAAAAAAAACAAACTAATCCAAATCTCATTAAAGTTAATGTCAATTCCAGTATTTTCTTGCATCAAAAAATAAAAATTATACACAAAACGCACGGAAAACGAGAGCCAATCAAAGAATTGTGTGGCAAACATAATTAATATTAAATCATATCAAGGAAATAAATTAACAACAACAAATGTGCCGCAGCATCAAAAATTAATTGCAAAAAATTTTGTTTATATAAAAATGATATACGTATATATTTATTAAACAATTTGTAATATATATATAATTATATATTATTTAAAGAGAAACTTAAACTGCATTTTGTTTGAAGCCACAAATAAAGCTTATAATTAAAAATATTTGTTAATCTTTTGTTAATGTTCAACTGCTTTTGTTTTTACAACTTATAAATATGCGACATAATTGTTTTAATTTATTGTTTTTCATGTTTAAGTTAAATAGTTGGGAGTATTTAGCGTTTATATGCAAGAAAATACTGCATAGAATATTATTAATTATTTTTTATATCTTTGTTATGGTTGGGTTAAAAATTTAAAAGCCAAATTATGAAACTTACAACAAAAATTATACAAAATGAAATAAAACATTCATTTGTTGACGGATAATTATTTGTTATTTACAAACATTGTATGTGTTTATGTGAGTGTGTGTGTGTGTGTGTGTGTGAGCATGAATGTGTTGTGCTGTCTGTGTGTGTGCGTGAGTGTTAAGGTGGAATGATTTGGCAGGCGGCATTGGGCGGCAGCTTTATGTCTATTGTGGCTGTTGCTGTTGTGGCAGAAACACTTGATCTCCCACAATGTGTATGACGTTTTGCATGCCTTGCTGCTGTTGTTGTTGCTGCTGCTGTTGTTGTTGTTGTTGTTGTTGTTGCTGCTGCTGTTGCACAGCTGCACTGCTGTTGCCACCGCCGCCGCCCTCATGCTTGATACTGACACCCATGAGATGCGTCTGACCGCCACCTGCTGCATTTAGTGTTGATGTTGTTAAGTGTTGTGGTTGTTGTTGCTGCTGCTGCGTTGTTTGATGATGCTGTTGTTGCAATTGCTGCTGTGGCAGCACTGTGCTGGCCATTATCGTATTACTGCTGGACGTGGGCGTGGTTATCACACGTGTTATGGGCATCCCACTGCCTCTGCTACTAATTGGCGTATCTGCTGCTCCCACTCCCGTTCCCGCTGCGGTTCCCGCTACGATGCTGGTGTCGCCCTCCCCCGTTGTGTTGAACTCTGCGCTGGTGTCTAGTGTCGTATCATTACCGGACTTACTTTTCTTTTCCTTTTTGATGCCAGGCTTGGCAAAATGCCGCAGCTCGAGATGGCGTCGCAGATTGCGCGATTGACGTATAACGGCATAGCAAATGGGGCAAGTAGCAGGTTGTTCCGATTGTGAGCGTGATCTTGGCTCTGCATGCAACAACAAGAGACAAATGTAGTGACAATTACAATGGGATTATGGTAAGGGGGGCAATACTCACTTTCTGTTCCGGGCGGATGTTTGGTTCGTTTCGTTTTGGGCGTGGCACTAGTGCCGCTGGCACTGGGCGTTACAGTTGTTCCCGACGCGGTTGTTATCTCACCAGTTGCCGCATTCGCCGATGTCACGGGTATCATATTATTGGGGTCCATGGTCACAATTGTCTCAACTTTTTGGCCTTCGCTTTTGATGATTGGCGTCGATGACAACATCTGAGTCTCTGCACCATTCTCGTCCAGCACCTGTTGTTGTTGTACCACTTGTTGTCCACCGGCTGCGTGCGAGGATGTCGGTGTGCCCATAATCGTGTCCATGCCTTCAATTTTACTGATCTTCGGTGCCGTGGCTGTAGAATAACAATTATTATAATTATTGAACACTCTTCAATTGGATTGATTCTCTTGGCAAACTTACGTGACATTTTCTTGACTCTCGGTTTGCGTTTGCGGGCGGGCAAGAAACTTTGAATCACTGCCTGATCATGTTTGGATGCATCTGTTGTCACAATCGTTTGCTGGTGTCCGGCGGCATTTGTCTGTGTGGTGGCCTGCAGTATCTGTCCCTGGTGATGGATATCCTCAACAACCTGTGCGTGCACAGTCTGCTGTGGTGCCGTTGCAATGGTCGCTATCAATTGGTCCTGATCATGGTGTTGCGGTATCATATGCTGCAGTTGGATCGAGTGCGTTGTGTAATCATCTTTGGTCACGGTCTGCGGTGCCAGTCCTTGGATATTGAGGCACTGTGCCGCCTGCAACAGCGATGGCAGCTGCGCATGATCGACGCTCACTTCGCCCCGATAGACAAACTCCAACAGTGCCTCCAAATCGTTGGCATTCACGCCCGCCAACATCACAACTGGATGCTTGCATGGCGTGTTCTACAATAAACAAACAAATGCAGGCCAATTATATAACTGTTTTACATTTCGTTAATTAAGACTTAATTATAATAGCTTATATAAGATTATCTAACTAACGCGAATCTGTCAAAGTTTCTTACAAAATTTTCATAAAACAAACAATATTCGAAATAATAAATGCACAATTATAATTGATTTAGGAATAGCATAGTTTCATTTTCATTAAGTTACTCAACTGTTTTTAATTTTTTCTTCTTTTTTTTTGATTTCACATGATTTTAAAAATATTCTATTTGAAAATCAAATTTTGTAAGATCAAATATTCTAAGGAACAACATTAAAAGCGACTTCCTAATCTCTTATGTTTATCTTCAAAATGCAAAATGACAGTCGCTCATAAATCATAAGGAATCAAATAAGAAAGTTCAGCTCTCTATAGGATAACTATTGTTGTCATGCAATTTCAGCACTTTTTTCACGTTCGCAATTGCGGCTGGGTGACTTATAATTTCTCTAGTTGAATATGAACATATTCGTACCGTGTTATTTGGCGCTCCAAATACATTTGCCGGCTGGCGGAGAGCGCGCGCTCAATCAGTGTTGCTGCTGCTGCGTGTGCCAGTTCAAAACAGAGACAAAAGAATTGGCCATCATGTGAGACCACCGAAACAAACGGACAAACAACACCGTCAGTCGACGACAAAACTTACACTCACACACACAGACGCACGCTCGCACACAGAGGCAGACGCATACTCTCATCCGAACGAATAAACCGGCTTTGAGTTATGCGCGCTCTGCATTCTGCAGCAGGATTGGAGATGCTGATTGCCGACAGAGCCCATGACCGCTGCGCTGCTCAAGAAAGAGCACCCCGCTCGCAGACAGTCATACTCGCACTCGCACTCGTACTCGCTCCCATGGCCACAGAACATTTAATTAGCAGGCAAGTAGAAAAATTTTCTGACAGAGGCGCGCTTAAAGTGAGCGGTGAGCGCAGAGCGACAGCTCGTCCCTCTCTTTACCCCCTCCCACCATCGCTGTTAGTTTTCTCTGCCTGCGCCACTCACCCAATCTCTTTAAATGTCATCCAGCGCTCCGTCGCACTCAAACCAGCAGCAAGGCCTCGTACCGCACGCTCTTTGAACTCTACACTCCCTTTAGATTGTCTGTCTGCCTGCCCGCCTTCCTGCTCACCGCTGTTTCTCGCTGCTGACGTCGCCATTGCTGACGCTCATCGATTTTTTCAGAGTGGTTGCTTTTCGCTGGTTGCATTTGGTGAGGGAGCGGGAGCAACAAAGAGCATTGTTTACGTGTTTAGCGTGTGTATGTGAGTGTAACGAGATCAGTATTATGGCGACAGAGACTGCGACTCTTGCAGAGTTCACACATAAAACCAATTTTTGACATTTCCCGCCGACAGAATCGACTCTGAGCGACGTTTTAAAATTACGCTCTGTTTACTTTTTGAACGGGGAGCGAGCATAAGTATAAAGCCGATGCCAGTCAGATGCCAGCGTCAGGTGTTCTACGCTCTCCTCTGCTCTGCTCTGCGCTCTGTTTTGGTCCGATTTGACATGTGGACAACAAACAACAGTGAATATCTGATTGGCGCTGATCAACAGTAAATATTGCAAATTTGAAATTAAAAAAAACAATATCAACAACATTGAAATGGAACAGAGCACTCAAATAAGTACAGTAGTGTACATGAAAATTAAAAAATCCAATGGTGTAAAAGAAATATAAGAAAAAGAACCAAACCTAAAAGCAAAGTACATACAGAAAATATTATATACATACGTGCACAGTATGTCGGTATGTACATCATTTTGATATGAGTTCTGTACATTGAACAGTAGAACTTGTTTATGACAGACACACACACAACACAGTTGAACTTATTTATTAAAAAAACACTTATATATACAGTAGAAATGTATAGAGAAATTCGACGGTATATATGTGTATGTGAATATTTTATCTATAATGAATGTTTCTGGGAATACGTATATATTAAACTCGTCACTTTTATTAAAACTTTTGTTAGGCTGCTCCCCTTTTTAACATGCCCCATAGCCAATATCAACTGTACATTCACCGATACACACATTTGCTCACATACATAAGCAAAAAGAGGTCGCGCTCGTGTGCACCCAACAACAGCTACAGCAACAACAAGAGTAGCAAGTAAGAGGCAGTCAGGCAGCCCCGTCACTTGGCGCTCTCGTTTGCGCTCGCTCTAACACATTCGAAAGTTGGCGCAACTTTTGGTCCCCCTCCCTCCTCCTCACTGCTTATATGACAGACCGTTGCGCTCATTCGCTCTCCCTCTCTTTCTCTCTTTTTAGCACTCATAAAAGCTTATACATTTTTTTTTTTAATAAAAACAAGTTGATAAGCGCATGTACGGCTAAGGGCAACGAGGGGGATAGATGGGGTTAAAACAGCCCAGAGTGCGCAACTCATTCAACTCAATTGACAATTGAAAACTTACACAAATCTCTCTAGCCAACTAAATCGACAGAAAGTTGGAGAGATAGCGATGGTTAACATTGCTGCTACTGCTGAGCAAAAAACAGAGCGTCAAATGTATCCAACCCAGGAATAGAGCGAGAGTGCACACGTCTTCAACTCACACACACAGACAGACGCGGAGCACGCAATGCTCACATGCACATTACATTGAGTTGGAGACGTGCACTCGGGAGCCAAAGCTGCTCCACAAGCGAGCACACACACGCACAACACAAATACACACACATATATTAACCTATTTGGCAAGGCGGACAACGACGTTGGTTTCTCTGTTTACAAACTGTACGCGCAGGCAGCACACATGCCATAAAATAAAATACTGTTGAGGTTATGTATGTGGATGTGAGGGGGAAAGAATAAAAGCTCTCGCCGAGTACTCACCTTTAGCAAATCCAGGAGAAATGGAGAGGCGGCACATAGCACTATTTTGTGGGCCGGAAAACTGCGTCCACCGGCTGCCAGCGTACAATCGACGAGGTCGCCATGGCAGCGTAACAATTGTATAGCCGATACCAGAGACGTGCCATAATCGCCCCAGGTGAGTGAGTACAGCGAATTCATTGGCAACGACATTAGAGCTGTCGTGTCCAAATCCAACAGTTGTTCTCCAGCGTTGTAATTGTATTGATTGCTGTTTGTAGCCAACACGACGAGGCTGTTATTCTTGCAACGTATCAACAAGAAATTTTTAATAAATGGCAGCTAAAAATGCTGCTACTGCTCCACTACGGCTCCACGTTCACGAGCTTTCACGACGACTGAATGGCGCGCTGCTTCTTATCGTAGCCCCCCTGAAAAAAGAGTAAAGAGCATAAGCAGATGGCAGACAAATAACCCACAACTCATGTGCTCTCGCTCTCTCGCGAGAAAAAGTTTTTGTTCATGCATGTGTGAGTGTGAGAAGACTGGGGGAGCGCTGACATGCGCGCCCCTCACTCCCGCTCCAAAACAGTGGGCAACTTTGTGCTGTGAGCGCGCGAGAGCGAGACAACAAGAGAGCAAGTTTTACAGCTCGTATATGAAATGTGGGCCGTCCGCCCGCCCGCCCCCCACTCAGACCGATTGTCGAACGTATGGAAATGCATGACTTTAGACTTGGAAAAAACACACAACTAAGCAACTGGCACCAAATAAAATTAAGTTCTTTGAATTTTAAATAAAAATAGCGCGCCAACACACACACAATCACACATAGATATAGCAATATGCATATTTTGTTCGGGTTTTTCCACTTTTTTTCTTTCTTTTTCCGTCTTCTTTTTTTACTTTTGTACAGTTAACGCCACGAATTTAGTTTTTGCCATTGCATTTGTTTTATAACTAGAATTTCATTCACTATTGTGTTGTTATTTTGTTTGTTTACACGCTGTCGCTCCCGGAGCGAACAATTTTATGCATGTTGAAATTATCTTCTCACCGGAGCGCAAAGAAAAATCTGCTGGCTGCTATTTTATACTCGGTTCGGTTTGCTTTCCCTTCTTGGCGGCCGCTCACGGCTGGTAGCTCTGGCTCTTGGTTTTCTTTTTGCTGCTGCTCGCCAACGTTGAATAACTCGAACTGAGCTCTGAGTATTCGATCGAATTACGTTCTGCCAGCGCGGCGCGACGGTCGCGTCGTATGACGAGTTTTAGTCTCTATACGGAGAAAATTTCTGATCATGCGCGCAGAACCACTTTTTGGTGGTGGTTTCACGTTTGCCTGTGTGTGCGTTTATACATGAACGTATACGTGAGAGTGTGGGTGACACTGTTGCTGCGGTG
Organism: Drosophila suboccidentalis; assembly: GCA_037043435.1. Classification (NCBI taxonomy): domain Eukaryota; kingdom Metazoa; phylum Arthropoda; class Insecta; order Diptera; family Drosophilidae; genus Drosophila; species Drosophila suboccidentalis. Next base: position 73,267 of record JBAMBK010002204.1, on the reverse strand, counting down.
AGCGCATGAGAGTGAGAGAGATGGCTGGCAGTGCGCGCTCTTGAAAGTACAGTTGACTAACAGCGTTACCAGACGCAAATAAATTTAAGTGAAACGCAATGCAAGCAAGAGTATTTTTCGGCATAGGCAAAACAGATAAATAAAAATTTAAGGAAATTAATAAATATATAAAATTCAAATAGTAAAAACGATTCTAGAAATTTTTAATAAAATATTAAATATTACATATTAAACTTTTTTTAAAGAGTCAACTTCTGTATCAGTGTTATCTTCGTTACTTCGCTAGCTAAAATATTCCTATCAACAGATCCTGCCAAAAGCCGGTTCTCTCTTACGAATTCTCCACCCGCAATACATTCGGTGTGCTCTTTGAGCAAGTTCAGGCAATCACCTGTTACTTTTGACATGCATCCCAGAGACAGCTCCGACCCTATATTTATGCAGATCAAGTCCCGCTTAAGAGCAGAGACTGAAACAACGTGCTGTTTTCGACTCGCAGCTGGCGGGGAGAGTAATAATGCCAGGGAGAGTTCTATCCATGGCGCGACCAAATACTCTGAGAAGTAATAAACCAAGTGAGCGGCGTGTGAGTAGAGCCGAAAAAAATAACAAACAACGCAAGATTACAATTTTCTCTGTTTTGATTTTGATGCTGGACACGAGAAATGTTAATGCTGCTTTAAAAGTCCAATCAGCAGTAAGGCAGTGAGCGTATTTTAGGGCTGGCAATGCTGAGTAAGAGACATTGGGGTGGCCTGTGGTGGTGGAGAGAAACATGGGGTAGCGGCAATTTGACTGGTGTGAGCGCAGCGCACAGTAGATCGCAATGTACAAGAACTGAAACAAAATTGTCATGTATATAGATGGCGGAAATCCAATGAATTAGGAACCACGGTGCGATTGGCTGACTCGCTGAAATTCGAACGGCACGGCACGACATTGCCTGGCCTCGCGGCCAACTCCCCTCTGTCACACCTCCTTGCGCTAGCAACCTTATTATCGTTTTTGTTCTTGTTTCTGTTAGTCGAAGTCTATTTAAAAAAAAAAGCGAAATGCTTGAAACGCAGTACACGAAACATGCTAAAAATTTGTTCAAAACGAATATGCAAACAAATACACATATGTAAGCATGTACATACATAAGCACACGTATGTATTTATGTATATACACTTGTATTTTATGTTTGCTTGTTTACACATTTGAATTTGTTTAATGTTTTGGGGGCTAATCGAATTATAACCTCATTTTGCAGCCAATATTCACTAATTAAAATTGCTTTATGAAACTTTTCCCCGAGACTGAGGCGGAACAAAACATCTCAACGTTTTGAATGTCGTCGCAATAATAAACTCATTTTTACATACAAATTTTAACCTGTGACTGCCGTCGAGTGGCGACAGCAGTTTCCCTCTCCTGCTGCTGCTGAGATACAAAACGGAGAGGTTTGACACTGTTGAGAGGAGAGGATAGCGCCGGTCGCGTGTACTCCAAGAAATTTCGAAAAGCGGACCAAACATTGTCCAAGAGTTTCATTTATATGTATGTACATCCATATGTATGTATTATTTTGCTTTCCCACAATAGCGTTGTATGAATGTCTGCGTGAGTGCGCGCACTCACACACACACACATGCATAAAGAAATAGAGAGACAAACAAGAGTCCAAAGTCATGCAATGCTCTGTGTTGTTGTATCCAATTTCCCAAAACGAAATCTTCTGAAATTGGAGCAAATACAAGAGATCTGCTCTCTGCACAGACAGAGACTGGACAGTGGGACCAGCTTGTAAAAATTCTTTTGAAAACAAATGTAAGCGTATTAAAGATGAAATACCCTGTTAGTCGAGTGATAAAAAAATCAGATTTCATGAACTGTAATTAAATGAATATAATAATTATTTTTAAGGTGATTATAGAAGTTGATTCTCTAATCAGAACAGTTGACCTGATTCAACCTGTTGACCTCATAAAAACTTTAGATTAGAACAATATGTATACAACGAAAACATCAAACAAATTACAGTCGAACTTCCCTAACTCGAATCACCATTATCCAAGAAAAAAGTTCGAGTTAGGGAGACTTCGAGTTAGGGAATTTTTAGTTTTTTGTTTTTTAAATGAAACTACAAATGCTTTCAATCATAAATACATTTCAAAATGCAAATTTTTCTTGTTATTTTCAACAAAAAAGGATTCCAGTTTGTTCCAGACCTGTTAATATTCTCAAAAATTGGTTTCTTCGTTCTTTTGCTGTATCCGGAAGAAGTTCTCGGTTCAAATGTCATCATAATTAATTTTCCATTTTTTAATATAATGAAATCTGTTTTTGCTGAGATACCATATTTTTCATCAACTTCAATATATTTGGTCTACTTTCAAATTCCTTAACTAATAAGTTTGAATATTTCTTTAAACATTTTTGTACACTGATGCGCTGACAAAGGAGTACATTACAAACATCTTTCCTATAGCAATCTCAAAAGCCTAAGTAATTGTTGATGCAATATTATATCATATTGCATCTCCATATGTTAATGTACATCAATATTACATATCCAAACGAGTCGGTAACAAAAGCATAAAACAGAAATGAAAAAAAATTGAAACTTTATTGGGGATTTTCCCGAAAAATTCGACTTACAGAAGTACGGGCCAATATTTTTGTTCGAGTTAAGGAGATTTTCGAGTTAGAGAAGCAGATTTGTATGAAATTTGCTCAGTAAACGCTATTGCCACTCGATTTGGTTCGAGTTAGAGAAACTTCGAGTTAGGGAAGTTCGAGTTAGGGAAGTTCGACTGTATTATGATGATGTATGATTTTATAGAGAAATAAAACTAGTCTTTTTGAATAAAAAATGATCTAATTAATTAATTTCTCTCTTTAAATAAATTCAAATACCATTTAAAGGGTTTGCGCTTACCTGGAATTATTTGCGCCATTCAACGGTTTGATATACAATCGTGCTTCCATCGCTTTCCTCATAAGCAAAAACACAGTCCTTGTTGACGGTTACCGATAGACGCACCTTGCAGATCAATTCCAGAGGACGTATAGTAGGTGAATTTAAAATGATGACAATATGCGAGGCATGATAGAGTATTGGATCGCCGGGGTAAATCAGAAAGTCAGCGCCAAAAGCTTCGCCAGAAGTGACGAACTTTCCACGTCGCCACAAATCCCGAAAGACGCGATATTTAAGCGATTTGCTGTCATAAACGGATTCAGTACAGATCTCAGCGACTGCAAAATAACAAACAAATATAGTTAATATAAATACAAAAGCTATATGAGCTAAGATATTCTTACAGTGATTTATCATATGAGAACAAGGCAATTCCACGAGGGCATTCTGTCGTTCAAATACGAAATTATCGGCAATCTCTTGAAGCACATCGTCAGTTGTTAGGCCAGCAGCTGTTATGGAAGAAAGTTTCTATAAAGGGTAAGCACTCTAGATACCTTGTTAATTGGCACTCACCCTCAACGTTTTTGCCTTGCTTCAACAACTTGTTGCGTTTGCCAACTAAGATTTTATCCACATGGCGTTCAGTTTCCCTCAGTTTTTCCGCCTTCAAAGCATCTGCCTGTGCCAATAAACCCACCTCAAATTCCGTTTTATAAACCTGCAACATTTCGAGTGTTGGCGGCGCAGTTAAAGCTGCAGCTTTGCTGACTAAAACAGCAATTCCTGACTCAATTAGCCACTGCGTTTCCCATTTAGTCAACTCCACTGGCAGAGCTGCAAGACAAATACAATTTATTTATCATTGTTTATAATAATCAATTCGGTTAAAAGCACGCGGTTACCGGCTTCACTGGAGCTCCAGCCTTTGCTGTTGGCCGTGCCCACGGGAGCACCCATGATTCTATGTTTCGTGCGCAGTTCCATGTAGTCTAGGGAAATGAAATTGAATACATTGTGCTAGCACAGTGATTACCTGCTTACCATCTGCATTAAAAACATAGCCTGTGCCATTTAATAGAGTTAAATAGATCATTTTCTAGAGTTGTGTCGTTTCGTAAAGTGTAGAGTTGTATCGTATCGTTCGGACTAGAGTTGTATCGTATCGTTCGGACTAAGTTCGATTGAACTGTTCACCAAAGTGAACGAACGAACTAAATCACTGATTGTAGGTCTTATTAGTGATGTAAAAAAACATCGAGCATCGATGTTTTTTCAGCGATGTTTCTCGATGTTTTCCGATGTTTTTGTAGATGTCGATTTATCGATGTTGCATGGCGATGCATCGATGTTTTGCAAAATATCGGTTGCCGCACTTTCAATACGCTCTTTTCGCCTATCCAACAGTGAGTTTATAGTAATTTGAGCAGTGTTTGCAATGCCCAAGTGAGTAAATTTATTAAAATTGGTCAGAGATACTATAGCTACAAGAAGGCTTACATATGTCTTTTCAAAGTTCTCATCAAAAAGCCTTCTTGTAGTTTGTGTTTATACTTTTAAGATAAAAACTGTTTGAAACTTTAAAACTACTATGAAAGCATACGTTTTTAAGAGAAAATGAGCTTTATTAAACTAAGAAATTATATTTTTCTTCTACAAATGGTATTGTTTTTTACCATTAGACATACATCGATGCATCGAGGTTTCAACCCAATGCACGGTTGCCATTGGCGTTTTTGCGCCAAAACTGGCTCTTTTTCCTGTTGGCACAATGGCACTTTTTTTTTCGATTTGGCTTTTTTTTCCATCAGTTCAAAATCAGTTAGTTTTAGGTTAAAGTCATATTTATTTGTATTTAAAAACATAATCACTAGATTAAATGAATTCCAAAGAATTTGGAATTTTGTTTTATTGCTTTAAGTGTTTGTGAACGAAATATTTTTTATTTAATTTGCAAAAATAACATGACTTGCAAAAAAAAAGTTTTGGCCCATTTTTAGTCATTGGCTCATTTTTTGTTTGTTGCTCATCAGGATTAATGGAGCCGTGACCCATGCTCTCAAGCAACATCGATGTTTCATTTGAAAACATCGATGAACATCGCATCGATGTTTCCACTCAAATTTACATCACTACTCCGAAGTTGGCTCACGGAACCAGAATCTGTTTTATGCGATGCGTCTTTGCCAGATCGGGCTGTTGCCGATGTAGTGATCGGTCGCCACAAATTTTTCTCGTATTTTACAACAGCAAATTTTAAAAAGGATTGTCATTTTTCCCCTAATTTGGGAATCTCGCAAATTTTTTGATAAAGCTAATTATTGGGTGACAAGCACCCAACAAATAAAAATAAAAATTGTCACCTTTAATTTATCTAATTTATAATATTAATGGTTAAATTAATTATAATCTTATTGCTAAATACAACAATTGCTTAAAAATTAAAATTGCGATTCAAATTGCGCGCCGACCATTATTATTCCCGGAACCGGTCGTTAAATCGATTCGTTCACTAGTTGCTGCAATCTACTTCTAATACAAAACAATAGGTGGCGTATTTATGTTTCGCATTTGCGTGCTAGTGGTGGGTAACCGGTTGCGGAAGGAACATGTTCATTTGCCCAGTGAAGTGAGGTAGTGATGTAAATTTGAGTGGAAACATCGATGTCGATGCTCATCGATGTTTTCAAATTGAAACATCGATGTTGTTTGATGCATCGGGTCGAAACATCGATGCATCGATGTATGTCTAATGTTTAAAAACCATACCTTTTGTAGAAGAAAAATAGAATTTCTTAGTTTAATAAAGCTCATTTTCTCTTAAAAACGTATGCTTTCAATTGTGTTTTAAAGTTTTAAGCAGTTTTTATCTTGAATGTATAAACACAAACGACAAGAAGGCTTTTTGATGAGAACTTTGAAAAGACATATGTAAGCCTTCTTGTAGCTATAGTATCTCTGACCAATTTCAATAAATTTACTCACTTAGGCATTGCAAAGACTGTTCAAATTACTATAAACTCACTGTTAGAGCGGCGAAAAGAGCGTATTGAAAGTGCGGCAACCGTTGTTTTCCAAAACTTCGATGCATCGCCATGCAACATCGATAAATCGACATCTACAAAAACATCGGAAAACATCGAGAAACATCGCTGAAAAAACATCGATGCTCGATGCATCGATGTTTTTTTACATCACTAAAGTGAGGAACTCTTTTTTGTTCACTCAAGAGCTGTTCACTCTACTATCGTGAATGGTCGACCCAGCTCTAGTTCACTCACTCATGAGCAACCCAACAAACAATATTTTTATTGTTGCTCACGAAAAAGTTTATTAACTTTTCCCAACTAATGCATAAAGTATCGCGAGTGTTGTAATAATTCGCAAGTGCATTTACATGACAAACTGACCAACCGTAACGAAAATGTAACTGTTCAATGAGTACATGCAAATTTGCAAAGCGTATGGCAAAAAAAAGTAGCAAATGACGAAGACACCACCCAAAACATACAATACAAATTGGAAACTAGCGTATTGTTTTCCCCACTTAATCAGTTCCTATTAACGCAATTGGTGTGTCGTTCAACTAAAGTTGCGTAAATTGCGCACTGATTGTGCGTTATTTGTGAAGCCGCTGCCGCAATTAGCTGAATATTACGTACAGTGAGTATGAACAGTAGTGATATACAGGGAGAGAGCTGGCAGAAAGTATAATATTGCGTGTGCCAGTGTTTATATATATGTGTGTGGGTGTGTGGTACTGGGTACTTTTGCTAATGTTGTTTATTTATTTATGTTTGCTCGGCGCCGACTCTCTCCCACTTTTTGTTGTTGTTTAATTCTCAAATATGCATTGGAACCGTTAATGTTCACACTTAGCCAAGCGATAATGTGATATTATCTGTAATTTATAAATATAGCGCTCTAAAGCTCTAGCTCTAAAGTAATTATAATATATATATATGAACGTATACTATATGTTAAAGCAGAGGCAATATATTCTTCCACCTGACTTAAATCTGTTTCAAGTCAACTGAGTTGTAATAAAACCAGGTAACAGCCACATTCTAAGCTTCTTCAAATCCATATTTTTATATAATATATAAATGAGGCAAAGCAAATACCACCCAAGATGTGTAAATAACTTTATTAACTTTTCTATGATAGAATTGAAAAACAATTTGTTTTTTAATGTAATTTCTTTTTCTTTATTTTTTGCTTATTTTGAGAAGGCCTCCATTTATTATTAAAGTCATTACGCTTACTGAAAGGTTATGAATATATGTATGTATAAATCATACATAGACCCTATTAAAAATCTATTAAAAAATATGGTATTTTACCTTTAAAATTTTGAAAAATTTTTTAAGAAAAATTTTGCTTTTTTGGTAAAGCGTCTTTTAAGATATTAGTCATTATAGTTGTGTGTCTATCTTAAATCTTAGAAATAATTATTATAAATGTGTGTCTCTATCTTAAATCCAAACAGTCTTTTTGATCTTTGACTTCAATTCAGTTTTGATCTGAATACACACAAGTTAGTACCCAGCGAGTATTCACCCTGAAAGTCAATGCTCATAAATTATACATGTGTGTATAATTACTAAACAAATATGTTTAGGATTTCGTAATCGTTTACTTTCAGGTAAAATGAGAGTTAATATAAACAAAAAGGGGGCTGAGCCCATTAAGGTGAATTAGCTCATTAATTTACACGTTTCTGTTTTGTTTGTCTGTTTTTTCTTTTAGCACTCGCAAAGCCCCACCGACGATAGAACAAACGATTCGACAATAACAAACAATTGCAACAGCAACAACAACAACAACGAGAAGCGGAACAATTTGCAAGCATTTGGCGCTTGGCCATGTAAATAGATTTCTATTTTATTTTTCGCACATTCTTATGTACCAACATATGTGACAATATATTATACAACTATTGTTGCTTGCAGGTCATGTGGCGAGAATAGCGACAGCTGCCACACAAAAGACGTTAATAACAACAACGTTCACGGCTGAGGGTAAACCAACAAAAACAACGATTGCCACTGCCAGACTTGTTAAATCCCCTCCCGTCCCTCCCAGCCTTGAAAACTGTCCAAAATGGGTGGGCAACCCACTTATATTAGTCACTAAAACGTGCCGTAATAATGTGGATTGTGGAGACGACAGCCATCAGTTCAGCTAGACGGCGATGTGGCGACGAATTGCACAACGAAGTCGAACAACAAAATTAACACTGGTAAACGGAAATGAAGCTAATTTAAATAGAACTTAACTACAAACTGAGATAATGTGTTATTGTTATAATTAGAACTTGATAATGTATACGATAGATCAGTCATTTGTTTTTCAGTTGAAATTGCAACAGTTTTCATAATGTGTCTGTTATATAATAACAATTTAATGAGTATTCTGTCTGTAATGACTATATAAGAAACAGCTGTTATATTTTTGTCGACTTTTTCTACAATTGAGTATTTATGCTCCCGGAGTCTATCATTATGTATTGTAGCTTTTCTCATTTCTCGTCCAAGTCTTTAATTAAATATTCTTTTAAAATAACTAGGATTTTGTATTTTTGACGTGCTATTTCTCTCTTAACTAATCTATGAGTTTTATAGTAAATTAATTGCTTATTGCATTTGTTTTGATTAATATTATAGTTTTGGTTGTAATAGTTTTCATAAGATGCAATTTATAATTTTAGTCTGTCTTTTCTATAAAAATTATTTTAGTTCTCTATAAATACGATAATAATTAAATATCATAATTTTAATAGACAATTTTTCTATAATAATAAACATTTCTCAGCATTGATTAACTATTTCTCTATCAACTACATCGTCTTACATATATTAGATTAAACTCATTGCAAATGCTTTTTTAATTATTGGTTATCTCGTAAACAAATCAAAATTTGTTTCGGCACCATATCTAACAATATCATTAAGTGGCAATGATTTAAATTGGTATGTTGTGATCTTATCTTATTCGTTATTGTAATGGAAAACTAAGAAACGTTTTTCTCTTTCAGTTTAATTGCAGTCGAATCGATTGAAGACCAAGCAACGAATCAGACAAACAATATGTTTAAAATACGTCAAAGGAATTGCATGTTAATCGCCACGGTGCTCATACTGGCGCCCTGCATTGTGATATTGATGGTCTTGGGTCCAGAACTATCCACCGAACAGTCGCTGACGCAACGCCTGGCCGAGTGTCATATGCGGCTGCAGTACCTCGAATCCATGTATCGTGCACGCCAGGAGGATGTCTCCCTGCTCTCACAGTACTTGGGTCAGCTACAGTATAACAATGGCAGCAATGTGACCAATGTTAGTCCACCGCCACAGTCGGTGGCTAATTTCCTGGATGCACTGAGTCCAGAGGCGCGTCAGTTGCTGCGCAATGCATCGCATGTGTCGAAAGCTGGCGGATCGGGAGCGACGCGTGGCTTTGTGCCAGTCCAGAATATAAGATTACCAAATGCCTATCACTTCCTGCCTCATCTGCTCGACGATGCCGGCTCCCTGCGTCCCGCATATCTACAGAGCAAAGGACGAAGCGATGTGAGTATTGTACTAGGTATTCCAACAGTACGACGCGAAAAGCAATCCTACCTGCTTGGCACACTGCACAATCTCATTGAGAACATGAACGACGAGGAGCAAAACGAGACGCTTATCATTGTCTATATTGGCGAAACGGATCTGGATGCTGTGCAGCTGATAGCAAAGCAAATTGAGACGAGTTTTGAGCCGCATGTGGAGAGTGGACTCATAGACATTATTGCGCCAGCGCCCAGTTATTATCCAAACTTTGAGCGACTGCGCATTACCCTTAACGATCCCTTGGAGCGTGTGAAATGGCGTAGCAAGCAAAATCTGGATTTTGCCTATCTTATGGCCTATGCCCATTCCAAGGGCACCTTCTACGTGCAGCTGGAGGATGATATATTGACGAAGCGACAGTTTATCACCACCATGAAGAAGTTTGCACTGATCAAAAGTGCTTTAACAAAGCCAGATCAGCCGGCCTGGTTTGTCTTGGACTTTTGTCAGCTTGGCTTCATTGGCAAAATGTTTAAAAGTGCTGAGCTACCCTATTTGATAACCTACTTTCAAATGTTCTACAATGATAAGCCCGTCGACTGGCTGCTCACGTACTTTATTGAATCGAAAGTGTGTCGAACGGACAAGGATCAGAAGCATTGCAATCTGGAGAAAGCCAAATATTGGCAACACTTTCGCAAGTCCCTGTTCCAGCACATTGGCACCAGCTCCTCGTTAAAGGGCAAAGTACAAAAGCTAAAGGACAAACAGTTTGGCAGCAAAGTGCCCACATTCTATGCACACACGCACAATCCTCCGGCTACGGTTAAATCGAATATCGCGCCGTATAAAAACTTTGTGCTGAAACGCGCGTATCGCGGTGAATCCTATTTCTGGGGTCTCCTCCCACAGCCCGGCGATTTGGTGCAGTTCATCTTTGAGCAGCCAACGCTGCTGCGTCGCTACTTGTTTCGCAGCGGCAACTCGGAGCATCCGTCGGATCGTTTCTACAACACGACCGTGGAGCTGTTACCCGCTGATAGTCTGAGTGAGAATTCATCCGTTTGGAGCACATACAATACCACAACGGATGGGTATCTTGTGGTGGGCGCTTTTGATAGCCTCGGCGTGGCTGAGGGCCTGCTCGATCCAAAGATTGGTGCCATCAAGGAGCTGCGACTGCACGTGCACAGCGATAGTGAGAACTGGGCGCTGCTCAGCGAGATTGAGCTACAGGAATTGGGGAATAATGCCAGCAATTCGGAGGCGAATGCGGCGAAGCCACGTTTCGAGGCAGGCAGCTGATTGTTGCATCGCCATAGGCAGCTGAATAATGATTAAACTGAATATATATACATATAAATTCCCAAATATTGATGTATTCCTACTCCCCATATTCTGTATTCTGTAAAATCTCTAATTGTGTATTCGTATTCGTGTGTGCCTGTGTGATTGTATGTAAAACTGTGTGTATATTTTTTGAGCGCTACTTTTAATGCCTACCATCTAAATGTGTACATAACTAATCCCCCTCCAGGTATATATTTGTAATGATTAAGTGTAAACTCGTAACTACTATCAATAATTGTAACTGTAATGCAAGAAGTTCTACACGTGCATCAGATATTAGGTACAATTTATGCATTCTTCATACTAAATAACAAATGTAATACATATTTTGTTAGTTTGTTTGATATCTGTTACGTGTAAACTTTACTAGACTGCAAAGCAGTGTTTACACGTCACATTTGTCTTGTATATGGTTTTCAAACAATGCCATGAAATTGAAGCTTTTTAGTTTTTTAATGAAGAATGGAATGCTTATATCGGTCACGTGTGAACTGATTGCAACTCGTAACTGTTTGATGTCGTCTTTTTATAGTTTGTGAGATCACGTATATGTCACGCATAAACGCTTTTTATAGTGTTCCAAGACATTTACTCTAGTTGAACTTAATTGTGGAATTTTGAACGCATTAAACCTTAATACGATTGCTCATTGTATTCCCGCATTACCCAAGTGCCCCTTTTCCATTGTGGTTCATTGTATACATCATATTATACATCAAACCCAAGCTTATGGATAGTTGTCGATATACTATGTAACTGAGAGCGCTTCGTTAACCAATCTTTATACACAACTATTGTTATTATAATTATTACTTGTTTTTTATATTTTCTATGCATTTCTTAGTATTATCTTTAAGTGTTATCTTTATTGATTGGCAACTATTTTGAATCCAGACATTCCAATTGTTTTCTGTTGCTGAATTTTAAATGTTTAATCAAATCATGTACGAGTATTCATACGAATCTCATTAGCAATTCTGTTATACTCATTTGTTTCTATTGTTTATTATTTTCTTTAAAATTTTAATTAAGCTACAGTTACATATTAATCGCAGCTAATACGAGTAAACTCAAGCCATACAAATCGAATTAGTATGTAATAAATAATATTCATACAATATTCAACATATTCATACAATATTCAACATATTCATACTCGTATTCATCGTAACATGCGGAACGGACATTTTAAGCATTGTTGCTTTTTACTGTGATTTGTTAATAATTTATGCATAAACCATGAACAAAAAAAAAAAAACAAAACAACTAATACATTATAATAATGTGCGTTTTTTATAATTAATAACAAAAATTGCTGATTAGAAAACTAAATTCCAAATCAAAATAACATTTTTTACACAAAAAAAAAGTAATTGTAATTAAATTGATAAACTATTGGATTTGCCAAATTTATTATAGCGTATAAAAGAGAATGATAAATATTTACACTTGGTTCCTGTTAAGCAAACGAGATTCTTAATTATAGTGGCATATTGAAGGAGCAAAACTTAAACTTAAAATTCATTGAACTATTTTAAAAACAATGCCAATTTAAAGCCAACTCAAATGTGCTGCTAAATGTATTAACGAACAAATACTGTAGACTGCTTTGGTATAATGTTTGTGAAAACTGAAGTCACTTTAATAGTTTGCTTGCTTAATTTTAAATATGTATGTATACTTATACTTATATTATAGATATATCTATATATTTTTTTTATAAATAATGTCCAATGTACGTACTTCGAAAGCCACAATAATTTTGCACAGCTCATTTACAAATGAAATCATATTTGTTTCAAGACTATTAAATTGAAATTGTATTCGATTTAAAGGTTGACAAACCATAGCTAAATATACATATACATATAAGTAACTTTATGTATATAACGCGTTTACCGCATATACAACAAAATTAGCAAAAACAATTATTGATCGTTTTGTTTGTTCAAAAGCCAAATTCGTTTAAGCTAATTCAAGAAAAGGATACCAAGTGCACGCTTGTCAAATGATGCTTAAACTTGCGTGCAGTATGTGCATAAGCTTAATAAATCATTAAAATCAACAACAAAAACATTAAAAAATAAACTTGCAGTGTTTTTATTTTTTGGCTTTTTAAAGTTTTTAAATGTATGCAGGAATTTTTATGCAGCGGGAATTTATATTTACTGTATGTACAACTGTGATCCACAAATCGCTAGAGATTTTGAAGAGAATTGCTTTGAAAACTAAACGCTGAAGATTTCGGTTTTTTTTTTTTTTAAATGTCAGAGACTTTATTTCTTTCAAAAATTTTTTTAAAATCATAAAAGGCAACTGCCATTAATTTATTCTCAATTTCAAAAAAACTATTAATTTGAGGTATTTTTTTTTATATATTTGACAAATATGTACATACATTCAAAATTATTTTTGCCTTAAATTTCAATTTGAAAAGTAATGGAATTTAATAATTTTAACACTATCAAATCTTCTTTTCATTTCATTTAAAAACTGTTTATAGATTAAATATTTAGCAGAATTAAATATTTATATAATACTCGTAGTTGTATATAGAAATACATAGTAAAATACTTGGAATTTAGTGAATCCACGAGTACTTATAGCTCTCACCAAACCACAATGTTCGTTTGGAGGGGCAACTTGGTTTCACAAATAAAGAAACACCGATGACGGCACTTGTTGTCATTCATGATGAATGTTTGCCGATCGTAGGCGACCAGCTGAACGCAGTGCTCATCGCCTCCCAAGTTATTGGGTTCTACCCTGCCCCATCTCTCGAAGCTCAAAGGATGTCCGGTAGTTATTGAATGGAATTTATGTTTCACGGCCAGATCAGTTAGGTCAATCCAATAGCACTTTCGTTTGTTTAATTCGACTAGGACCGCATCCAATTCCTTGTCGTTTTTAAAACTCACCAAGTCTCCTCCCAATTCGCGACACTTATGCATGGCTGCAAACCAATTTAGTTTGCTTTCATGCTCAATATAATAATATTTCTCGAGGACTTTCTTAAATGGTCGTGTCTCCGCATGAAAATCATCTGCAATTCCATACGACTGACTGAATTCCAACTTAATAAATGGCTCTATATTAAATGGGCTTAGTTAAAATACAATTTTAAACATTTTTTTAAGCATTACCTTTTGCACTGGAAAATAAAGAGCCCTGAATCATAGTCAGAAAATAGAAACTATGAAGAACTAGCGATAATATTTTTGAAACCATTTTAAACGAATTATACAATACAACAATCTTGGGTGCAGTGGCATTATAAATACTAAGTTTCATTTAAAATTACCGACTTTTATACAAAATATCAGGGTTGACAACTTTCTTGATGAACTTTAAATTAACTTTAAATACATTATTAATTCATACAGTTCATACAGTGATACTACATTATAAGTAGTTATAGAATAGTTGAAATCAATAGTTTATTTTTTTTTTTTCTATTCAAAAAGTTTTTTGTTAACTTTCTTAAGTTAAAATATAAGAAAAAAAAATAATTAATTTTATTTATTCAATATTTGACATAAGTAGACATTAATAATTAAAAAATGTAGCTAAAATTAATCACCATTGTCCAAAGGAAAGGTTCGAGTTATTGAATTATTCGACTTATAAAGTTCTTTTTTTAAGTTTATTAATTTTACTGCCACTCATTTGGCTCGAGTTAGAGAAAAATTCGAGTTATAGAAGTTCGAGTTAAGGAAGTTCAACTGTATTTTATTATATGTACATATGTATGTCTAATTTTATTTAAAATTTTTTTTATAAATGTCTTAAATTGAGTCCAACCGCAACTCTATACAAAATTCCTTAATAAAAAGTTACTCAGATTTCTCTAGCGTAAGAGTCACATTTACCTTATGCTTTAAATATTAATAGATATACTATAATATATATTTTTTTTATTGTTATAATAATAATATAACCTTTTAGATTTACCATATAACAAACGTTAACGTTCTGGGGTAATTGGATTCGCAAATATATAGATATTTTCCATCACACTCGTAGTCGTTGATAACATAATTCTGACCATTGTGAAACAGATGAACACAATGTTCCAGATTTGCTCTATTATTGGGTTCCCCAGCGTTCCACAGTGGATATGTGTCCTTCAGTTTTCCGGTAGTTAACGAACGAAATTGAGATTCTTGCGCGAGATCAGTTAAGTCCAACCAATAGCGCTTAGACTTGTCTAGATACTTAGTTAAGGCTTGTAAGTCCTCATTACTCTGCACATTTGCCAGGTTGCCGCCCATTTCGCGACATTTCATTGCAGCTGCAAACCAATTCGTGGGATTTTGTTTCTCAATCACATAATACTTTGATCCAATTTTCGTAAATGGTTCTGCGGTCTCTTTAAAGTCGTTTGGAACACCAGACATTTGACCAATGTGCGTATTGTGGCCTTTGGAAAAATATATAAATTTATTTAATTTAATTAATTAATTTTTCCAATTTTACCTTCTGGGTATGCGGTTTCAATTAACAAGTGTAATAAAAACATATATAAAATCATTGTTGTGCCCTAGATCTTTGCACTTTGAGAATAAATATTAGAATAGCTGCTGGCTGAGCATTTTCATCGGGTTTTATACTCTTTGATTGTAATTATGAATACCTATGCTTTTGTTTACCTTTAGATATTTATTGGTGTTGTTTAATTTGTATTACTTTTCAGTGTCATAATGTAAACAAAAACAGGTAATTTCAAATTACCTGTCATTAAAATGTAACTGCGGTCATGTAACAGTTCCTTATTCAAAGCAAAGACTTATCGATAATATTTATTCTTCATCAATAGCTAACAAGCAAATAGTTCATATGAGCAACATTTCAGTCGATTTTTCATATCGATCGATATATTTTCCATCAATATTTTGCCGTTCAAATTTAAACTTATGCGTTATGCGTTTTAATGTGTTGATTTTCCATTAACAACCAGCTATAATACATCGTGCTATGGTTAGGTCTCTATGCGAATCGATTTCCAAGCCATCTTCTGGTGCAATTTCAACAATAGAACACCTAATTATGAAATCAACACGTTAATAGTTGATCGATACTTGATTTTTCCACTCACATTTCGTTTTGAAATATTCCTCTCATGGCCAGCTTACGTTTTGAAAAATAAAACATTCCTGCTTCTACCAAATCCCCAGCCCAGTCTTGCCGTCTGGGTCTGGCTTCTGCATTAAAATCAACGGGCAATACTTTTCCATCTACCATTTTCCATCGCAAGTAATGCGTTCTAAATATAATACAGTAAAATACTTTTTTCTTTTAAATGTTCACTATTTAACTTGCCTTTTTACAGCAAAGACACAGTCATGCGTCTTAAATTTGTCTACCGCTTCCACAATGTATTTTTCTCTTAAAAACACCGAAGTGCATTGAAATAAGGAAAAATTGTTTATTTCCTGATGGACTTCTAGAAATTCCTGAACGGCTTCAATGGATGATGATTTATCCATTGCATATTTCGCAGCTCGGTTGTGCACAAGAGCCCCATCTGAAAAAAGTTAACAAAATACGAGGTATTCAGTTCTTTTCATCTTATTTTTAACAAGTGTATCTTAATATTATAAGTGTTCTATGTTTTTCCTCACATTTTGTAGCTTCGAGTGCAATTTGTTTGTCATCTGTTGAAACCCAGATGTGTTCAAAGCAACTAGAATTTCTAATTGTCACAATAGCACGGGATAAGAGAGTCAAACCGTCAATTTTAGCTAAATTCTTGTTTTTAATTCCTTTGCTACCACCACGAGCGAGAATCAGAGCGTGTATATCATTGGTAGTGCTTTAAAATGGGAGACTTTGTTTTAATTATTGTGAAATAATTTTAATAAATATAATTTTTAAATACTCACCAAGTGGCTTTTGTGTCTACTTCATTTGACCACTGAATAATAAATATTAACAGCCAAAACTTGACAGAGCTCGTAATGATACAGTTCATGATGGTACAAATAACTAGAATTTGATACAAAAACTATCTGCATCCATACGAGTGGACAACTAAAATTAGAGTGAATAAATCTGAGGCACATATGTATATGAATAATAGCCTAATAAGGTCACAATACGAGTACTCGCTTTAAATTGACTATGATAACATGATTAAGCACATACGATCTTTTTAATAAAATCATGCTCACCCTAATTCATGTACCCGTTACTTAAAAAACAAGTAAAAGGGTATATTGTATTTGTTGAAATGTATGTAATAGGGACCCTATGAGATCCTAGATCTCAGAGAGCTAGGAGTGAATCAGCTTGGATCCTAGATATCAGAGAGCTAGAGCTACCAAATTTGGCACACAGACATCTATAAAATGCACGCAGATCAAGTTTGTTTAAAATTTTCGCCACGCACAGTTGTTAAGATATGATTTTTTTGCTAATTAAGTTATTAAGTTATGGCTGTTTAAGTTATTAAGCAATGTAAATGCCTAAAAGTATGCAATAAAAAATAATGTATATATATTTAAATATGTATCGGGTATCCAATAGTCGGGAACTCGACTATGGCTTTTCCCACTCGCTTACTTTATAAAAAATATACCCTATGGCCATTCAAAATGGGACATTTGATCTGTAATGGACATACGAGTATATACATACATATATACCCAAATCAAATTGTGTAAATTTGTGGATAACTCAGCTAAGTACAGGGTATCTCGTAATCAAAAGCACACCACTGGGCAACCAATTCTCTCCCACACAACTCAAGTTATTACCATTACATAAGAAATTGACAAAAGCTATTGTAGTTTGTATTATTATGATTTATTTATATAATTTATTGCACAGTTATTATATATTGCTCAATGGTAATTTGTACTTTTAGATCTTGTTGTTTGTAAAATTATCACTTACTTAAATATTTTTGGTCGTGTTGAGTGTTGAGTTGGAAAAGGGAAGGGGAAAGAAGAATAAACAAATACACCGATAACTTAAAAAATTCTTAGTCTATTAACAGTGTCGTCTTAGTGTTTATTAAATAATAGCTTGAATTGAAATATTGAAATTGATAATTAACGATGATAACGATGATATGTTTTCAAATACAATTTTGGGCTATCAAATTAAGAATGTAATTAATATATTTATATGTACATTTGTGTATATACAAAATTCCTATTTATGTCCACATCCTATGATAAAAATAATCAAACATAACTTTTCAGTTATCAATCAGTTGGCAGTTATATAAACAATTTAAAGAACACTGGCATATTTCTGATTAATATATGCTTTAGTATGGTAATTATAAGTTCGAATTGATGCAGCCAATGTTTGAATTAATTGCTTATCCCGCTTTAATGGCACAAAAGTATCAATATCGCTTCCACTGAAAAGAAAATATAAATATAAAAAAATTATATTTTGATTAATTTAATTATTAGTTTGCATACTTGATATTTCGTGTCCGAAGCACACGTTCTGCCCAAGTTTGCGGTCTGGGGATATCCCGAGTAACTCCAACCTGCTTTTTGTCAAGATAATCAATTACATCATCATAATAATTGGTTCTGTAATTGTACATGTATTTGTACTGCAGAAACTTTGGCCTATAAATATCGAAATATAATACAATTAAAAATAAATAATAAAATTAACTGTCCTTTCATAATGATTTTTGTCCCAATCAAGAGATTGATTTACAATTTTTGGCTTACCTGACCCAATGACGATATAGCTGAACTGGTTTCCTGTACCCATCATCTTCGGGTGGTGGTGGGGGTGCCTTAATTTCAACATCAGCCTCGACAATATTTTCCTGATCGGGTTCCACAGCAGCATCCGCTGCCTGAGGTGTTCCGGATCTTGGCTCAGATTTTAAGCTTTCCGCTTTTGATGGTGCAGCATCAGTGGAAGCAGCTTGTGAAGTTTTCGCATCACCAGCATCATCGCCACCATCGAACCCCCAAGGATCTTCTTCATCCGCCATTTTGCTAATGAATAAAAATAAGCAAATCAACGATTAAACGATTTTTTTTTTTGGGAAACCCCCAGAAATTTAAGAATATTTAATTTCTTTGTAAATTTTGAATCAAATTAAAACAAAATAAGGAAAAAAATAAATATTGAAAAAATTCTCCTTAGTTATCCCAAGGATCTTCCTCGACATTAAAAACTCTAAGCAAATTAGTATTATCCAAGGTAAACGGGACATTCACAGAACCTTAGTTGCTTTGAAAGCAATCAGCTAAAAGGTCATTAAATTTGGGGCTACTAAAAATAACATTATTGGCAAAGTGATTGCTCTCTAGACTTATGCAATGCTTCTTTAAATAGGTTAAGTTATTTGGGGCACTAAATGTTACAGCAAGTTTTGGTCACAGTCTTAAATATTTTTTATTTTATGTTTCAGCGTAACATAATACTTTTATTTTTTAAATACGCTTCTTATGAAAGCAGAGTTCTTATCACAATATTTATCTAGACTATAAATTCATTAACGATCAGATAAAGGACTCTACTCATTAAAGGAACTCTTATCGATAATGCAAAATAAATTCTCTTGAAACCTTAAGTCAAAATATCTCCTAAACTGTGCACATTTTTTATAGAAACATCACAAATTTTAAATTAAAAAAGTTAAAAAATATTTATTATAAATTAAATCGACTTAAGGACTTTTTCAGTCATTAAAAACCCACATTTAATTCACTATTTTTTTTGCGGTGATTTTATACCTGTAATTTAGTGTTTATATTGTAGTTAAACTAAAAAGACTAATCAGAGAATTTCTTGCTTTCATGTAAATGCAGTGCAAATATATTTTTAAAGTAGACAATACAGATAATGAAATACAATATATATGTACCTGTATCTGTATATGAGTATATATATACAAAAGTGTACAAATATGCAATGAGTGAAATGGCTAATGAACACACCGAATACTATTAACACCTATTCTTAAAGTGCCCAGCGGCCATCACATTGTTAATCAACATTCAAATTAATTTATCTCATTGTAACATAACAAAGACCGTTTAATTCTCCTTTTATTTGCAAACTCCAACTTTTTGAATCGTGTTCTATTTGGCGCCCTTATTATAAGAAACAAACTTAAATTTGTATAGGAGTTGGTTCATAACTAGCTGAACTGAACAACGGAACCTGTTCGGTTTGAACTATCCTATTTCGCAGTTGTTTATTTTTTATTTGTATTTTCATGTAGTCTTCAAATCGAAATCAAGGCGCTCCACAAACTCTCGAAATGAAAGCAGCAGAATAAAGAAAATGATAAACAAACAATTATCATTTCTTTGTAATAAAATGCTTTGAGTTATGCACTGATGATTTACAAGCTCAGTGTTACCATGAAATCATTTTGCGAAATGGTCTCCATATAAGCAGATTATCTAAATTTCTGTGTACACTGATTTTTTAATTTGTGCAAATGCTTGTTATCTCTGCCTAATTTTCTCATTCTTTATTTTTACATGCAAATTTAGCCTCAAATCAGCAGTGGTATTCCGGAAAGCGTTTTAGATTTGGTTTAGATTATTTTTAACCAAATCTAAATCAGTTGACGGAACGACCCTTTTTGCACACTGATTAGTTTTAGATTTCGTGAACAGCTGACAGCCTGGTCGAACAGCTGATTGACAACTAAAAAGTATACAAAAAAGGTCGTAATTGCACAAAATGCCGAAAGAAAGCCAGAAAAGGAAATTTATTAACGTATTAAACGAAAGTTTACTTATCGAATATGCTTTTATTGAAAATTCGCAGATTTCCAATGTAAACAAACACCATAAGTCACACAGCTGTCACAGTTTTCAGTTGAAACCAAATCGAAATCAAAACGAAATCAGCCTCAGAGCAGATCAACAGATCAATTAGTAAGACCACATATCCCTGATTTTTGCTCTGGGCACACAGAAAATTTTGTATGGAGCAGCTGTGAACAGCTGACTGCGAAATCTAAACCAAATCTAAAACGCTTTCCGGAATACCACTAGCATCTATCTGCATATATTGTGAAACGTTCGATTATTTGCTTTGTGTTTCAGTTCCATCATTTCTGAAATTATCGATATCTTGACATGATATTACTGTCTTTATGTAAGTAAATATCGATAAATTAATAACAAAAATTTATTGTATATATATACATGCATATGTATATATTGTATATACATACAATGCTTGTGCAAACGAGCACAAATGATAAGATAATTATTGTTTTAAATGTATTTCTGTTTTTCAGTTTACACACACACACATTCGATACTTATGCACTCATTTGTATCTGAGTGTGATTCACTCGCAGTACAGTTCGTAAAGTAAATTTTTAAAGCCAAAATGACAACTAATGCAGAGAAGGACTTCTTACACTTGGTATGTACAGATCTTTACATCTGTAACAATAACAAAAATACATCATAGTTGTGTATTTACATAGATACTTGTGTTTTATTGTGCCCTAATTTCCCGACATACGTGCATTTGTAATTCTACCATTTTCAGTATGTTTGTGCGTCAATACATACACACATAGTAATTGCATTATTCATTAACTAAACTCCAGCAAACAATGCACTCACATTCATAAACTAAAGTGTACGTTTATTGTTTATTAAACTACAAATGTGTACATATACAAATACAAGAATACCAATGCAATAGTGCGCTGAAATTGAAATCTGATCTAATTCATTGCGCAAATTTGTTTACACACCCATTCATAAGCAGTGAAACAGTGCATCAAAAATGGATTGGCACCGCAACAACTATTGAAAAAATGATCAAATGTAAACACCAAATTCTGCTTGAAAATCGTTCATTTTTATATTTAAATATCATTTTAAAGGTCATGATTTTGCGGAATAAATGGTATTTGGGCTTAAATATTTTATAAAAATTGATAAGCCTAACAAAGAAATATATTACTCGTATTGATAAAAATTGATTATTGTAAACTGATGCGAGCCACATCTGTTAAAACCTGTTGTACTTCTGTTCCCTTCTTTCATCTTAATGTATTAGAAGCAACTCCTTTCGAGAGTCTTATAATCAAATAAAGTTGATCAGAAATTGTTTACACAAATTAAAAAAATTCGCTGGTATTCGTCGATCTTGATTAGCAACACACATATATATTTTAATCATAGCTTCGAGATAAATATTTCTAAAAATAGTTGAAATTAAATTAATAAAATACTATTACTCTTATGACCAATTCATAATTCTATGTATGTACATATATATTTAGTACTCAATTTATTTTGTAATATAATTTCTTATTTTTTACTTATAGAATATAAGTGTAAGCAAGGCTCTCAAGGGAATGGAAACGCCATTGAAGTCTAAGCATGCTCGCTCCATTATTATAATAATACACAAATCGAAGGAAGCAAGAACATTTTGGGCAATTATAACACGACAGCCCATTATGGAAAACAGATTTACGGCATGGAAATTCTGTCATCTGCTGCATAAAGTGCTAAGAGAAGGACATAAATGTGCTCTTCAGCAATCCCAGAAGCATTCAAATATGATTTTAGAAATCGGAAAGCTATGGGGTCATCTGCAAGATGATATTGGCTATTGTATAAAGGCTTACAGCAAGCTCTTGGTAACTAAACTCAACTTCCATGACAAGAATCGATTGTATCCCGGTTCGCTATTGATAACATTTGCTGAGATTGCAACGATCGCCGATAAGGATTTAAATTACTAGTATGCAGTAAATATTATATTAATAACTTAAATTTATAACCCTGTACCCAATGAGATTCCAAATTGGGAATGCAATTTTCTACTATCAAGCATGGGTCCAGGGTATTCTGTAGTTGAATTATTTTATTCAGAGCCTAACGTTGTTTTTTTGATTTTCAATATATTAATTTAATTGATTACCTCTATATTTATTTTAGCTTTCAACTGTGTGTGGAAATCTTCGACTATTTGGATGATATAATTGCTCTACAAGTTGCTGTTTTTAATTCAATTAATACGTACCGCATATCGTCGATGACGCAACCAGGACAATGTAGATTGGCACCATTAATAACCCTTATACAAGATTCAAACCCATTGTACGATATCAGTGTTAGACTTATGTTTAAGCTTCATGAAAAGTTGCCCAATGATGTACTAAGCGGTCATAGGGAAAGGTTCTGTGGTATATTTGCTAGATTAAAACAGTTTTACGAAAATGTTAGGCCCTTGCAGTATTTCCATGATCTTATAACAGTACCACAGTTGCCAGAGCAGAGTCCAAATTTTAAATCGCAGGTTGATTTCGGAAGCTACATTCCTCCTGTTGTACATGTTCAATCAGAGCCAGATCCAGATCCAGTGGTAGAAGATCTTGTCGATACTAATTCCGCTGACAATATTGCTCAACACGATCACATTTTAAGTGAACGCATTAATGTCTTAGAAAATATGCTAGAAGATAAAGAGGACACCATACAGCAACTGAAAGCCAAACTAGATTCTAGCATTAGTCACTTTAATGGATTGGAACAGTCGTATAAGCATAATATTGTGGAGCTTCAAAGGAGTAATACAGCGTTAAGCAACGACTTGGAATCATCGAAGGAAATGTGCGCAAATATGCGCATGCAAAAAGATGAATTGGAACTTCAATTGACAAATAATCCAATTTTAATTCGTAAGCTTGAATTATAAATAAATTATATTGATTTATTAACTAAACAATTTATTTGCAGAAAAAGTATTTGAAGAGGAGGAAAAGCAAAAGTTATCGTCAGAAAAGTTTAATAAGCTGAAACTTATGTACACACAAATCAGAGATGAACATATAAATTTACTTCGTCAGGTAATGCATCTTATAATTAAATTATATTTATATAAAACTAATAATCTAACATTGTTCTTTCAGCATAGTGAACATTCCAAATCGTTGAACAAAGAAAAGCAGATGAATGCGGAATTGTTAGAGCAGATAAAAGATCTTAACAATGAAATCCTTAAATTAAATGAAAATATCACAACAGATAAAGAGAATACTGGAAAACTTTTGCAAGAAATTGAAAATCAGAAAAATCATTCATCGAACCTTGAAACTGTTGGAAAAGAAATGAAAGCAAAATATGAGGCTATAATACAGAAAAAGGAAAATGAAAATCTTGAGGTACATTCAATGGTGAATGTTCTAAAAGAAAGTGAAACTGAGCTTGGCAATGTTAAATTAGTTTTGCTGGAGAAAGAACAAAAGCTTGCTGAAGCAGAAAGTTCATTGAGTTTAAAGGAAAAGGAAATTGCTGAAAATCTTAAAACTTACGAAGAGAAATACTCTGAGCTGTCAACTAAAAATAGAGTATTGGAAGAAACTCTTCAAAAGGATTCCCAAGCTCTACGCGGCACCTTAGTTGAAACTGAAAACAAGCTTCAACAAAAGGAAAAAGCTCTGCAGGTAATTAATATTTGATTTCTATTTACCAACATGTTTCACCTTTCTCAATAATGTTTCATCAAATTTACAGGAAGCCGAAACATCTATAACAAGATTCAACGAAGAAAAATTACTATCCGAGAAACTTTTAAGTGATGTCCAAAGTACATTAAATCTAAAAGAAAAGGAAATCGTGGAAAATCTTAAAACATATGAAGAGAAATGCTCCGAGCTGTCTAATAGAAACAAAGAATTAGAAGAAACTCTTCAAAAGGATACCGAAGACTGGCGCGGCAAGTTAGGCGAGACTGAAAGCAAGCTGCAACAAAAGGAAACTGCTTTACAGGTATCTAATTTATATATTGCTATATATTTCACAATACTAAAATTAATGTTTAATAGGTGGCCGAAACATCTTTAACTAGGTTAAATGAAGAAAAATTACAATCGGAGAAAGTTTTAAGTGATGTACAATCTAAATTGAAACAACGCGAAGAAGATTTAGTCAGCGCATCGAATAAAAACGATTCCCTATCAAATCTAAATCAACAATGTCTGGACGCATTACAGAAGTTAAGGAATCTTACTATTCAGACTGTAAACGAAATGTGCTCTTCCAAATTAAATGATACGATTCAAGAGCCCTTAGAAGGAGTATTAAAAATATCGACAAAAACTGAGGTTTTGCTAAGCAAATTGTTATCATCTGCTCAAATACCAAACGACGAAAGCACTGAAAAGTTGCATGACATTTTATATTTAGGATATTATTTTATAGAACTGTATGATTATTGTGACATGATCTATAAATCTACAACAGAGATTGAAAAAGGTCAAGGCAAGTATCTTATTGAATTATACTTTTATAATATCTAACGCTGAATAATCGAATTTTATTCTGTTTCAGATATTTTAAACAAAGTGCGTTCAATATGCCCAGACTTAACAGAACTCTTTGAGACTGTTCAAAAAGATGAAAATAATCTAGAAATTAATAGTGTTGTGCAAAGGATACAACAAAAATTATCTGAAATAAATGGACTCGTTCGCGGAGTAATAAACAATTACGAAGCCAACGTTGACCTGGATAAACTTATTCAAATTGAGCTAAAAGAAATGGACGCCGCTATTGAGGAAGCAGCATCTAAAATCATTGACTTACTCTCCAAATCCCGTGAGAAGGACAGCAACATTAAACTGGAAGTAAACGAGAAAATTTTGGAGGCCTGCACAAGCTTAATGGAGTGTATAAAAGTTTTAATTTTGAAATCACGTGTGCTTCAACAAGAAATTGTTTCTTCCCAGAAAGGTAAGCCAAACAGTTAAAAATGTATTAAAATTTAAAAAAATTACTAATAATAAATTCATATCTTCTAGGCAATGCTACAGAGAATGAATTCTACAAACGTAATAGCCAATGGTCGGACGGTTTGATTTCGGCATCAAAGAGTGTGGCAAAGGCTGCCAACTATCTAGTTGATGCTGCCAATACTGCAATTAACAGTGAATCTGGCCAAAACTTCCAACTTATCGTTGCTGCCCAGGAAATTGCTGCCTGCACGGTTCAGCTAGTTATTGCCAGTAAGGTCAAAGCCCATCATGATAGTCAAAATTTGACTAACTTGACAATTGCTTCACGAAACGTAACAAAAGCAACTGGAGTTGTCGTTGCAACTGTGAAAGATGGCAATGCACGAACGGAGCAACAGCAAGAAATCGAGTTTTGTAAATTAACACCATCGCAGCTTAAAACAATGGAAATGGATATACAAGTTAAGGTTTTAGAAATGGAACAGGCGCTCCAAACTCAACGTATGAAGCTATCCGCATTTCGAAAGGAACATTATCAAAAAACAGAGTACTAACATGACACAAAATAAAATAACTGTATTATTTTTGTTAACTTTAAATTAATATACAATTTAATATAAGTGTATAATTTGTTAGATTGGTGCTGGAGTAACATTCGTCAAAGATCGTTTATACTTTTCCGTAATAGTTATATTATTATACAATATTTAAAACATTTGTAAAATGACCTTGTTAAACTTCCAGATTTTATAGTACCAATATTTAAAAGTTGTCCAAATAAACAAATCTAACTTTTGAAAATATATGACACTTGTTTTTTTGGGGCCATCCTAAACTTGACTATTCCTCTACCAACTAGATAATTCCTTTCTTTATTATTGATGATCTTCAATTCAATTACACATTACGAGATACTCGCTCGATAATCAATCAAATGTGGTTTGTTTTTCTTTATCACATTTATTTAATAGCTGCTTTCAAGTCATTATAATTCGCATTTCCATAGACCTTTTTAGCTCTTTCAAAGGCTTCTATTATGCATGACCTGAAAGAATTTAGAGAATTATGTTATTATTATACAAGTATTGTTTAACTAATTGATTTACCTGAATAATTTTTGGTGCAAAACATAAGCGCTTACATGGCCAGCATCTAAATACCTTACTTCAGCTCCAGGCCATATATCTTCAAGGCTCGAACAGCCATCTCGCGGAACGTAAGCATCGTCCCTTGCACAAACAGCTATTATCAGCGAGGTATCGAATGGTACTGAGAAGTTCCTCAAATGCGTACACTCATCCATCATTCCTCGCATAAATTGTAGAGCCTCTCGCTCCCACCAATTTGTCTTAGTGATATCAATTTTTTTATTTCTATTTTGTGCGGATAAAGGTAAAATATATGTCATAAGTTTCGTTAATGTAGAACGATCCATCGAATCGGGCTGGCACACAGTTAATTCTGACTCATTAGAAATATTTTTACTAAGGATATCTTTTAATGGCAACTGCATTTTGTTAGAATCCAGCTTTTTATTTTCTAGCGATTTCAATAAAAATATTGAATTATTTGCATTCTCTACTGAATTGTTTTGAGTTTTATAATGATTTTCATCAGGCTCGCATTGTTGTGTTTGAATCTTTCTTGTATCATCAATATCTTCTTTAAGCTCATGCAGCGAGTGATTAAAATTCTGGATAAACTTTTGACCTGCCGTAAAGGCATCGTCAATAATAGTGACCATTTTTGATAGACGTTCTCTATATTGGCCATCCGAATAGTATTGCGTTTCCAGCATATCCCAGTTAATAGACTGGCTCATTACTCCCTAAAATAAACAAAATAAAAGAAAATCATTGATAATGTTTGCTTAAAATTAAATTGATCTATGTATCTGCTCTTATTTTTCTGTAAATTAAATAAAATGGTTGAAAGCTCTTAAGGCAAGTTATAAAAAAACTTATATTTTTATAGTCATATTACTTACAGTGGTGAAAACAGCAGATGCAGTAGACCATGATAAGCACGGAACGAGAACTAGAGGCTTTGGCCAGTTTGTTGCCGCCAACGAGGCCATCTGGGGCAAAATATTAATTACAAATTTTGTTTTTCCTTATCTGATCTATATTTTGTTACTTACATGACCTCCCATTGATAATCCAGTGATACCGAGAGGACCAAATCCATTTCTTTCACACCAATGCAAGAGAACAAGGCATTCAAGTATTAGGCATCCGCCCATAACAAATATATCAGATACATTATGCAAATTAGATCGTCTGAAAAATATATTAAAAAACATTAATTACACAGGTTTATTTTAAAATTATAAAATCAAAAAACCTAATAATCTAAATAGTATTTTTATCGACGTACATACATTTGATCGTCTGGTTTTCGTAATCCATAAAATGGGTTTTCCAGAATTATAGATCCAATGTTTGCATCTTTCAACAAAGGCTTCGCAATAAAATTTCTCCGACGCCAGAAAAACTAATTAACAAAAATTCTAAATTTATTATTTTACAAATGTTAGAAACGATAATACTCACGTGATCTCCAGTTCCTGCCAAATGAATGCATATTGGTTTATGTTCTTCGTTAATCCACTTGTTGGGAATTAATAACTGAAAGTATGCTTTTTGTGCTGCTTCCGGAACGACTCCAGGCAGATGTAGCTCAAGTGGAGTCGTAAAGTTTCCCTCAATTAAAGTTGAATCTGAATACTTTTTCTTTTTTGTTATCTCTACTGGATAGTCGCGAGGTACCAGTTTAAAGCATGTTTCTCTGCAGGAAATAATTTTTCGAAACTGAAATACTCTGAAAATGCAAAAATACTAATGTTATTACGTGTACTTACAAGATAACTCGAAAATGCCGAGTTAGTTTTGGAAATTGTTTGCGCCATCCGAAATACCGATTGCACAGTGTCGCTAAAGCGCGAGACACACTCAAGTTGGAAACTGGGTAGAAAACTGTTATAAACATACGAAGAATCGGCTAAATTCTCAAAATTCATGGGAATGCAAACGATCGGTTCAAGGTTGTTTAAATTATATTCGATCGGCCACTAACTATTTTTTTGTCGTGTGAAATTAATTTATCGATTCAAGAACTAACTCGCGTCCTTCCAGCTGTGCTATTGATTGTCGAGCCCTTCAAGGGGCAGATGGGTAGCAACCGACGAACTGAAGAATGCTATCCACTTTGCCGTACACGAAAGGCACCCAGGTTGAAAAACATGAAATATATTAGATTTAAATGTAAGAACACAATCCGTCAATTTATTGATAATTCAAGAAGCAATCATGTGTAATTTAATATACATTGCGGATCGTTTAATAATGTAAAAGAAAAAGTTATGATACATTCCTGGGAAAATGTACAGCTTTCATGATTTAAATAAAAAGGCAACAAATGATAAACGGAATTAAATATTATTGAGAATTTTTTAATCTAATCAGATATTATGTTAGCTAATTTTAACAAACACCCTTAATATATATTATTTATTCTTCAGTGTCTACAGGTTATTATAACTTATCCTAACGGGGATACCCTTAATTAAAATACGATGTGTTTTTAGTATCGCAACAATGTAAACACTACTTTATCACCAAAACAATATGATATGTCAGCACCAAGTTTTATTGTTGAACTTTGGATAAAAAAACCGCAATGTTTCAGATTTCATAGGTTTAAGGCGGAGATGGACTTCTGAACAAGTTAAACAGATTAGAAATTATCATAATATACAAAGTAGTTATTGCATTTGGTTTATTACGTAAAGACACATTCTCAGTGCACATATGTAGAAGAGTGTGCACATAAATAGTCAACAAACTTACCTGTGTAAGTTTTCTGGCTTTCCCCATCCTTTTTCAAAAAATCTTGTTATGAGCATTCGTCGGTAGAGGCTGTCAAGTTTACTAGGAGGCATGTTTATATCAAAAAATTTGTACTAAAAACGAACGAGGTTTTTTCAGCACCAACTGAGGTGCTTCTCTTAATTAACTAGTTCACCCAATTAATCATACTAAATGAACTAAATCTTGTTCAAATAATTCAGTAAACAAATATCGATATTTTGGTTCCCAGCAATATCAGGTAAATTGCTAAGAAATTTCCTGAATATAATAAAAATATGTACATTATGTATAAATTACAATTGATGTAGCTGTTGGTTGCATTTCATTGACTCAAAGGGAAACTTAAATATATTTCTTCGATATACATCATCGCTAAGTAAATTTATCGAAGAAATAACCAGTTCGATAAGAGAACTATTGGTCTTACGGATTTCAATAAATATATTTGTTTACAAATTCGGTGTTGTGGAGAAGCACAGTTTGACTGAAATGGATCCAGCCACATTGATTTTATCCTATGGAAGCCTTTCTCCTGTGGAGATTACCGAAAGTATGTGATATTTTGTACACATGTGTGGGTACGCTCATGACTTGTTTTTATGTACGTGCGTTTGTAAACAATGTGTTCGGAAGCCACTGGACGGAATGATTTTTTATGTGATTCATAATGTGGGAAGAGCCGCTGTAAAGGATCCCGATTTCGGCCTTTCCTTGCACGCTGTTTTAAACTACTAAGTTTATAAGGCAGTTGAATCTGATTTAACCAATATCGGTTGGATTTTACTTTTTTGTGTTTGTGAATTTTTACTCGAATTCTTTTAAATTTAATAAGTAACCTATACCCATAAAATGTTTTCTCTAAAACTATTTTTATTTTCAGATATACTATCTGAACTGAATCAACCAAGATTGTTAGCAACTAATTCATACGAATCAACGGTCATAAAAAGCTTTAAGTGTGACATTAGAACAAAATATTATAGTACCAGCATATCTTTAATTCCCTTTGAGGGAAAACTTGAGAGTGTTCCAACAGAAGTCAAAAAGCTGACTGAAGCTTTAATCATTTATTTTGATCCTACTGATGTAAGTTATTTGTTATAGCTGATAAGCCCTCTTAGTTAAATTCGCTGTAATTTAATTCAATCGATTTTGCAGCTGTTTTCTTACATTTTATAACTTTTCATGTGATACAACATTTCAGAGATCCTTCCTTAAGTGTCTTCCTGGAATAAATGACTTTATAAAAGATAATGAAATCCAGATTGGGTTCCTGGTAACAAAATCATTTACTGGCGCTGAAAATGAATTAACATTTGAAGAACTTAAAGATGTCACAGATGTAGTATTGGATATTGTAGCATTAAAAGAAGATGCAGACAAAACAGAAGATACTCAAGAGATAAGTTATGCTGAGATTCTGGAGGGGTTGAGAAATTGTGTATGGTCAAATATAAAAATCAGTAAGTAACATATCTCATTTACCTCGCTCGAATGTAAGAGCTTTACGAACCAAATTAAATAATTTATATTTTCACAGGCTCCAATCGCAAGGATTCAAACAATGCTGAAGAACTTGAGAATCAACTGAACGATTTTGAGAAATTGCTTATTGCTGCGCAAAATTTACGCAGCAATACAAACCTAACAAGAGATGAAATTTTAAATAATGCAGAACAGTTTGCGGAGGTTATGTCAGCCATATTAAATGATAATGACAGTGATTAACTGTTTTTAGTTTAAATATATTATAAAAATATAATATATAAATAAAACAATTTACATTTCGTTTAATATATGAACAATATACTTATTTTAGGTTCATTAATATATTAAGGGGAATATAGCTTATTCTGACTTTAAAAATTTAAAACAAGTCAACTTGACCAACCGTTCCAGGGAGTGTTACACGGATGTCAATAATGCAGTGAAACAGGTGGGAGAGTCGTTCGGAAGTGAGGAAAAACACTTATTACAGAATATGATTTTATTGGACGATATCAATCATTTATTTATTATACCCGTTACTTAAAAAATAAGTAAAAGGGGATATTGTATTCGTTGCAATGTATGTAACAGGGAGAAGGAAGCATCTTCGACCCTATAAAGTATATATATTCTTGATCAGCATCAACAGCCGAGTCGATATAGCCATGTCCGTCTGTCCGTCTGTGGGAGCGCCTAGATCTCAGGCGCTATAAGAGCTAAAGCAACCAAATTTGGCACACAGATTTATATAAACCTCACGCAGATCAAGTTTGTTTCCGCCTTCGCAAATAGCGAAAAACCACAATTCGCACAGTTTTTAAAATATTACTTTTTTTTTTTGTAGTTTTCGTTAACTACTATTAATAACTGTCATCCTACTAAATTGCAACAAGATGGGACAAATAGAACAATGGTAATGTATGATTAAAGTTTTTATGTAATTTAAGTGCCTAAAAGCATGCAATAAAAATATTTTCAGTTTAGTTAAATAAGTAACGGGTAGCCTATAGTCGGGAGCTCGACTATAGTTTCTTAAATTACTGATTTTTATTCGGAAGTATTAGAATTGCTTCCACCAGGAAGCAATACAAAGAAACAGAATGAAATTTATTACGAAAAGACAATTTTTAATTTTAAAATTACGTGTATAGAGAAATAAAATAAATATTGTATTTAATATGATTGATTTGTTAAATTCTATAAACATTTTTTATTTGTATGATTCATTCAAAAATTGTGTTTATTTTCTTCATACGATTATAATCTGGAACTAGAGCTGTTCATTTGATCTTGGAATTGACCAGCGTACTTGATTTAAAATAAAGTGAAAAGTGTACCATTCCAACGTTCCAAAGGGAACATTTGTTTAAGAGCTGTATATCACTTTAATAACTCTATTCGATACTAAAACTTATTAGAAATAATCTGTATCTTTTAAATCTTTTTATAAGTTGTGTTTCTGCATGTAAGTTCTTATTATTTCTATGGATGGTAGATATTTATGTATGAACGGCAATGCCGCGGAGTGTGTATACGTATTAAGCATCTGTATTATTATGTATGTACTTACAATTGTACATTTGTACTTATTAATTCATATACATAGATGTAAGTATCTATGTATGTGTGTTGAAAATTCTTTCGTCATAAACATTTGTATATGGTGGGTACTTTGTCATTCATAAGTATGCCATGTACATAAATATTTAGACGTAAATACATTTTTATTTATGTGCTCTTTAAAACATGCCGAAAGTGAGCATTTGTACATAGGCATGTATACATACATATGTATATGTTTATTTTTATTTTGGTCTAAACGCGACATTAAATAATTGGTGAATGCTCATTACTAAATGACTAATACATTCAAATGTATGCATATTTATGCTCATATGTAAGTGCGTATGCAAAACCTGTGATGAAGACAATTTTGTTGTGATTTCTACCTTGCTAACACAAGTGTAATACAAAAGTTCAATGTATTACATTAATGCAGTTGTGCAGAAGTTAGTTGCATACATATTGTGTAGGTACATACATATGTACATAAGTACATGATACACAGTCAGCTCCACAATTATACGTACACCACTGCAGGCATTGTACATAAACATAACGGAATGTTGTTACTGACTGTCGAGTTGCTTATTATTGTTTTCTAATGTTCAGGGCAAGCGAAACAGCAGCTGACTCAGTAGCATGAGTAAATATGTGTTATAAGCGAACGACTTTCATGAAAGCAACTTCAAGTTGAGTTGGCCTTACACGCTGTTCATGAAATGCTCCATTGCTCCACTTGGACACAACCGAAATTGAGCAACATGTTGCATGTTTGTTGCGAGAATAACGCAAATGTAGGAAAATCACTCAGTTATCCATAATAAATTTGAAATATGGTTAATACTTATACTTAATACTTGTGTTAGTAATTTTGTATATTCAAAGTTTTTAAAGGGGAAAATGAATAAAACATTTTTTTTTAACCCCTAATAAGTTTGGTTAAAATAGAAAAAATACAAGAAACTAAGTAATTGATATGTTACGACTTCTGTATGTTTTCTGATTATTACGAATAATTTTATATTGCCTTATAATGTTATCCATAAGAGTTAAACATTTATGGTTTTTTTTTTAATTTTTATCTTATTTTAGTTTACAAAAACTTAAATATTTATTTTTAAAAATTGGAATAATTTAATATTCTAGTTCTAGTTAATATAAGCTCCAATAAATAACGTTAGAGTAAAAGTATGCCCTTATTTACGTGTAAAGATTATTAAGGATATTCCATTGAAATTTGATACAGCCTGTGAGTAAGCAAGCGCATGCGCAATTTTTGTCTTTATCGATTGATGTGAAATTATTTCTTAGTCGACACGAGTTTTGTGAAAATGATTGTATCAAAAGCTATAAAAAACTATAGAATGTAAGAAATATATTAATATTTGTTAATTTCAAACAGCCATAACAGTTGTTATTTAAAAGGCATGCAAATATTTGCAAATCCAGAATAATCTGCACTCTGTTCATACATACAGTATGCGAAAAAAGCTGCCAATAGATTTACAAAGAAAGATATATGTAAATATATATTGAAAATTTAAGTAACAATTTCCACTTCTCATGCTTACAGACAGAAAATCGAACAAATCGGCAAAATGACGCAAATGTCGCAAGACGAAATCATAAGCAATACGAAAACTGTCTTGCAAGGCTTGGAAGCTTTGCGCGTTGAACATGTTTCCATAATGAATGGTATATCGGAGGTTCAAAAGGATAATGAGAAATCTGATATCTTGCGAAAGAATATTGAAAATATTGAGCTTGGATTGAGCGAAGCACAAGTGATGATGGCCTTGACCTCCCACTTGCAAAATATTGAAGCTGAGAAGCAGAAACTTAAGACACAAGTGCGCCGTCTCCATCAGGAAAATGCTTGGCTACGTGATGAACTTGCCAACACTCAACAGAAGTTCCAGGCATCCGAGCAATTGGTGGCACAACTAGAAGAGGAAAAGAAACATCTTGAATTTATGGCCTCTGTTAAGAAGTATGATGACAATCAGGATCAAGATGAATCGTGCGAAAAGACACGTGCGGATCCTGTGGTTGAGCTTTTCCCAGATGAAGAAAATGAAGATAGAAACAACATGTCTCCGACTCCTCCAAGCCAATTTGCAAATCAAACATCAGGCTATGAAATTCCAGCTCGTCTGCGAACACTTCACAATCTGGTTATTCAGTATGCATCGCAGGGCAGGTATTGTATTCGTTATATTCGTTACTATTGACATTCTATAGATATTTTACATTATTTAAATAATATTATTACGTTATCGTCTAGATATGAAGTGGCAGTTCCGCTTTGCAAACAAGCCCTTGAGGATCTCGAGAAAACTAGTGGTCACGATCATCCAGATGTTGCAACAATGTTGAACATTTTGGCCCTTGTTTATCGTGATCAAGTGAGTATGATTAAAATACAACAACAGTAAATACAAAACTATTTAATTTTGAACTTATTTTATCACCAGAATAAATACAAAGAGGCTGCAAATTTATTGAACGATGCTTTGTCCATTCGTGGCAAAACATTGGGAGAAAATCATCCAGCCGTGGCTGCAACCTTGAACAACTTGGCCGTCCTGTACGGTAAACGTGGCAAATACAAGGATGCTGAACCACTCTGCAAGCGTGCTCTTGAAATTCGCGAAAAGGTTTTGGGCAAAGATCATCCAGATGTTGCCAAGCAACTGAACAACCTGGCATTGCTTTGCCAAAATCAGGGCAAATATGATGAAGTGGAAAAGTACTATCAACGAGCCCTTGATATATATGAAGCAAAGCTTGGTCCTGATGATCCCAACGTGGCCAAGACTAAAAACAATTTGGCCGGATGCTACCTAAAACAGGGAAGATATGCAGAAGCCGAAATCCTCTACAAGCAAGTATTGACAAGAGCCCACGAGCGTGAATTTGGAGCTATCGACAGCAAAAATAAGCCCATTTGGCAGGTAATATATAATTATGAATTCATTTGAAGGTTTTGATTATTATTTTTTATTGAAGTTCGGGTAGTAATTCCGATAAACGGTTGAAACGAATATAACTACCTAACTTGGCACAGGTACTACTTTATTCTGCACCCAAGATTATTCATAACTGATGATGACCTGCAACATCTCAGCGTTCTTCGAATTCAAAGATTTTTCACGTTTAAGTATACCACATTAAAAATTGTCTTAATTGTAGGTGGCAGAAGAACGTGAGGAGCACAAATATGATAATCGCGAAAATACACCATATGGAGAGTATGGTGGATGGCATAAAGCTGCTAAAGTTGATTCACCTACCGTCACAACTACATTGAAGAACCTTGGGGCACTTTACCGGCGACAGGGCATGTTTGAAGCGGCCGAAACTCTGGAAGACTGCGCAATGCGTAGTAAAAAAGAGGCATACGATTTGGCCAAACAAACAAAAGTTGCACAACTTCTCACATCAACCGAAAAGCGGCGTTCAAAACAGATGAGGGATGACATGGAGTTCTCAGATGATGTAAATCATAATTTATTACATTAATTTCACATACGTTTCTAACAATTATCCTTTTCTTTTTTAATTTCCAGAAATCCATCAAGCCTTAAGCACGTTCTTTGCAGTGCGGTGTTTGTGAAATCAATGTGCTTTTTATACATACGCTAACTCGAACATTAAATATATTTATTCATTCCTTAATATTAATTGGGTTAATTTTCTCAATGACGGAGTTCAATCTTAACCGCATTCTATTTAAATAAAGCTGTTTATGTTCTGAAAGACTTTTTAAATAGCTTTACAATCAGACATTTTAACCGTATATTGAGAGAACTGACTCAGTTAACTCAAGCTTAATTTAGTAAATAGACAAAGTTACGCAATTTATGCGAACGGCTCTTTAATAAAAAAAACCAAATATAAATAAATAGTTATTTGCTCTTTTAATTAACTCAATGAATTGGATCAGTCTGTATAACAGTATTTATTTGGATTTATTCTTTTACCTAGGTCTCCGACACCTCTCCAAATCTTACAAAACAACCGGCTTTAAATATATATACAAACTAATTATTTATTATAATTAACATTAATAATATTTAATGAGCGACAGTTCACGTTCATCGAAAACACTTTTAGCGTAATTTATCTGAAAAGAAATAAACAAAAATCACTAATAGGCAGGAGACAATAATTTAGGATTCAACTTACACATCTGGAAACCGCTTCAGCGCATTCCTCAGTCCGACATCGTATTCTTGGTCGTGTGATTTTTGGTGAGTTTATTGATATTTCTATGTAGTAGCTTGATGAAGCTTTGCTTGCAGACGGGGTGATCCCAGTGTTTGTTGACAAATGATGACACGATAGTATGTCGCTGAGGTGACCCTCAAACATGACAGTTGGGTTTCCATCGCATAAAGAAAACATGCGAACGTATTCGGTGGAAACCAGAAGGCGTAATCTCGCCTCTTTATCACTCCAAATGTTTGGCTCATAAAATATTATCTTTTCCGTAAAGTTTTTGCGATTTATTAAGTAAAGGTATTGTTGGCCTTTACTTTGTCGACTAGAATATGAAGGCAATAGTCCGCCTGGAGCACCAGTTATGCATCGGGGTAAACGTTTACGGTTTGGTGAAGTGCGATGTGTATCTCTGCTTGTTTCGCGAACGGCACTTGCTGTTTCCGATGCCAAATCCAGCATTCCAATAAGTGGCTTCGTCACAGTACCCACTAATCCTTTTCCCAAGCCGCTGAGAAAACCGGGAACGCCATCAGCTTGTGCACCATCGTATGTATGTCGGACAATGCTCGTAACTCCTCCGAGCAAACCAAATCCAAAGCCTTTTATACCCGCTGCAAGGTGGCCGCCGGATGTATTAGATTGTAGTTCTAAAATTCGTTGTCTCGTCTCGTTGTCATGATCATCCAGTACAACTTTACCCAAACTATCTGATAATGTTTCTGTTAACTTGGCCGTAGAGTTGGAAATACCATGGGTAACATTTTTAACCAGACTTTTCACAGAGCCCTCGAAGATAAGTCCAGATACGCCCTCAGACAGATCATTTGCGAATCCCAGGGGATTTCCCAGGAAATCAACACTTCCCAATATCGATGCGGCGTGCCATTTGATTTGATTAATATAATGTTTCTTTATCGCTCTCAGATAAATGTCGATTGTTTCAAAGTGATACTTGTCCGAAAAATAATCAAGCTCTATCAAAGCATCTTCAAATTTGATCAGTGTCAGGCCCAGAGATTTTTTCGTAGTTTGCAATTCCTCCGGTAGCTTGGATGATGTGAATGCTGATAGACGAACCTGAGTCGGTTCGATTCTAAAATATTCAAAGTAGTATCTTTTCATATCATTCTCCAAGGATTTCTTCACAAAATCTTCATAATCGCAGGGCAGGAATGAATTCTGTTTACTCTCTCTACCATATCCAAGAAAAGCAGCAATTTTCAGAATAAGTTTCTCTTCCAGATACATAATGCACGGCTTTACATCCAGGGTAAAGTGCTTAAAAATCAAAGCGTTCTTATTTGGACTGGGCAACATTTTCACTTTCAAAAGCAACGCATTCTTCTGAGCGTCATCAGTTGGGATACAACTATGCAGAGTCACCTGACTGGTGGCATCCAATAATTGATTGTCAATCTGGATGTAAGCAATATTTAGATCAATGGACTTTTCCATAGAACTGTCTATAACTTCTGCAATTATATTGTCCAGGCTAATATATACAATTTCCTCGCAGGGTTTAAGACTTATAATTGATACACCAATTCCTTTAGGAAGTTCAACATTTATCTGTAATACAAAATATTATTAATTGTTTTGATTTAGTTTACTTTTTAAATCATACCTGAAACTCGTTTACGGCTTGCGGTTTTCCCTTATCAATAATCTGTCTGTTGTTGAAGGACGCATGAGTCCATAATAAATCCGGTGCCAAAATAATCTCATTTGGTTTTAGCTTAATATCACATATTTGCACAGTGCGAATTGGTCCATCCATTTTAGTAGATATTTCCAATTGTCCCGAGCCAGGTCTCAGCTTCTGAGCAACTAAATGTTGTTGGATGGGTATCGCATCCGTACTTTTTGAATTGTGCTTAATACATCCCAAAGCTGCCTGTGTTCCAGGCCTTAAATCCATTTTCCCATTATAAGACTGTTAAGAAAAGAATGTATAAGTAGATTTCAATTTAAGGGATGATAATTCCTTACCTGAACGCACATATTTGCGTGACACATAAGTCGTCCATTCTCAAATCTCCAAGTCTGCGTGGTGACTCTTTGTTTATTGGGCGTGCGAACGACTAGAGGTGTGTACTCAGTTGGATTCGGGGGCTTCTCCAAATCCAACACCAATCGGACAGCACTACCTTCATTCGATTGAATCGGAGGTGTGGATCCTTCATGTTCCAACTGCCCATTCGAGTTCATTAGCCACAATTGTGAGCGATCTCCAGAATTCTTTTCCATAATAATCACTTTTTTATCATAGACACCTAGGACTAATTGTTGGTATTTCTCATCTGGTTTATCACCATCCCTTTTGAACTGATCAAAGGTGTTATAAAACGCTATATATATGAAGTTTGAATAAGTTAATGTTCTACTACTATTCGACAAATCAATCGGAAATTCAATAATGTTTCCTCCTGGACCTTCCATAAGCAATGTTTGTGTTCCTAATGGATCGTCCATAACATATGATAGTGACGACTGTGGTCGAACTGGTGTCGACCAAATGGGCCTGGAATTTTTTTGCGAAAAATTCACAACAACCTCGGAGAAGTTGTCAATTCTAATTGGAGGTGGTAAGCTTCTGGCATCAGTAATTAATAGTATAAGTGTCGCATCTCGAGATATGATTTCCAATCTCAAGAAATACATTTCGCACCATTCATTCCTTATGTTGATGTACAAGCTCTGCTCGTCACTAATTGGTATGCCTTTCGACCAGCAACAACACTCAACATCTGCAATTCTTACACAAATCAGAGGCTCCCGTTCCCAGTTTGCCCAATGAAATTGGAAATTGCAATCAATCGGCGCAGAAATTATATGAGATGCATGAGCATATTCCTAAAAAATAAATAAAAAATAAAAATGTGTTAATATTAATGAAATAATATTAATAATTTGAAATACTTACATTTTGTACGATATTACATTTCTGCGAAAACTCCAGCTTATGTCCGCTTTTGTTGTAGAGATGGAAACGAGGAGACATTGTCACAAAGGTCGTGCTCGAATAGAATCCTCGGCCACGACGCACACTTATACCAATTGTATAGCATCCTGGTCCACCTTCCGTGCGTAACTCTCGGTGTGTTATATTCTTGATCAATGGAAAACCTTTGCACCACTAAAAACAAAACCAATATTAAAAATCATTGATATTTTTGTTAGGATAAAACTTACCTGATTGTTGGCCCCAAAGGAGTTGCCCAGCCGAACTTCCAAGGAAGGTGATCCTTCCTGATCGGAAAATGAGAACATCAGTGGAGAAACTTGACGAGCTGTTTCATGCTCCTCAAATTGGCCAGCACCAATATTAGTAGCCCCCTCTTGCTTAAAGATGAGTGGAAGGCCCGTCTTGTTGATAATCCAAATGGGTGCACTTATATATATTTCTATTCCCTTTCCTTTAAAGCATTGAATCGATATGTGAAGATGTAACTCTCTATTCTTAGAATCGATTAATTTCAATTTTGGTTCAACAACGCCAATGTGATTCGTTGGAATCTTTAGTTGGCCGGACACTTGGAAATTATCCAATGTGATGCTCAAGTTGAATGATTCGCATATATTTATATTATATATATTCTTGCTTTGGAAGGCGTTTATGCGGCCACTGCTGCATCCGTTAATATTGAAAATTAAATCACAGCAGAGCATGTTCTTCAGCATTAGCGGGGATAAGAGTGTAATCGCATTTCCCGGCATATTCTTCTCCTTGTAAGGATACATTTCCTTGCTTATATTGATAAGTGTGTATAGTATACTCTTATTAACGTCGTAGCAGGTATACAGATTTGGCGGGCTCTCTAATCCGGAATCTTTCCAAGTTATTTCATCATTACTGAATCCCACATCATCGGCATCAGCATTCGTTGTGGATCTTTTGCCATCATTGGGAACATGAGAGATATACAATGATGCATCGAGAAACTTTAGCGGCACGCACTGTTGATCATTGGGAGTAATCGTGCTTATCGCTGAAATCGCATCAAACTGATTTTTATTTAATACTTTTTTCAGAATAACTTCGTGATCCAATTTGTTGATTATTCTTAGAGGGGACATGACTTTAATTAGCTTCTGTGCAGATCCCATTAGTGAAATATCAAAGATAATGCGAGTTTTCTTCTCATAGTGTGAGTCCAATATCGTTGTTCGAAAATAGATGCCAACTTTATCTATGGAAATCGGTCCAATCAATGTCCAACCATGGATTTGCACAAGAATCTGATGTAAATTCAACAGATGGGAGTCAATATGCCTCAGTTTACTCTTCTGACTAAAATCGAATGTCTTGATTTCATTGGGTTCGACGGTTATCCAATTCTTTATGATTTCCAATTGATGCAGCTCCGAGCATGTCAAGTCTCCCAGCTGCGCGTAGATTGGCTTAAAGAGAAGCGCTGAGCCCGTGAGGTTCTGCAATGCAAATGGAACGAATGGAGATCGTTGTCGGAAATTGGAGTTCTTCACATTGTCCAAAGAATGGAAATCGCTTGACCAATTTTTGGAAACCATATGAAATAGTTCAATCAACGTCGAGGTAATATTTATCTTGAGCAACTGTTTGCTATTCACAAAGATTTCGAATCGTTTCCTTTTATCAAAATTGAGTCTCTTGTATTTCCATTTGGCCGTACATTGCCAGATTTCAGCCAAAGGTTCCCATCCACTCAATCGGCGATTGTAATAGTTGAGCGTAACTTCCGTGTCGAGATCACCCTCAGCTGAGTTATTGGTACTCAGGTTATCCACTTCGATTGCATTTCCTTGAAATTTATATTTGAGTAAAACCTTTGTTAGGGATATCTCAAGGAGCGGCACATCCGCATCCATGCAATCATCGATCACGCACATGGATATGCAGTTGGCGTCCAGTATTGCGGTTTTCAATTCCAATGCCGGGTTCTGGGTTGTGTTTCGCTTTTGCTGGGACAGCCATAGAGCGGCATCATTGAGTTTCCAATTGTTTAGTTCCATGGCATACCAGCAATTTGTTATTTCAAATCCCATTGCAAGCAGTGGAGCTATTTTCTCAAATTCCGAATTCGATTTGGACAGCACATTCTGTGGATTCGAAGTTTGGTTTGGAATCGTGCTAATCATTCTCAAAAACAGTTTCATATCGATATAAGACAATCGAATATTTAATTGCTTTTGTACCACAATATTTAGGCAATTATTTCTCAGTTCTATATTCAATGTAAATGGATCAATGATGGATAGAGCACTTTCATCCTCGGCATCCAATATGCAGGAAAAGATTTCCAAGTGGTTTATATTTATAGACAGGGGTACAGAACTGTTATTGGGTTTGTATGAGATTACCGTTGTGCTCTTTAAAATTATAGCATTCGAATCCAACCGGTTACACTGCTCTACAAAGATTATCTCAGAGTCGGTAACATTTATAATATATTCGACCACAGAAGTGTCCGATGCTTGAGAATTGCCTTGATCCATTTGCAATGGTTGATTTGATATCGGATTCAAAGGCAATACGGGCAAGGAGTCTTCCTCCAAAAACTTCTTTAAATGCTCCAAAAAGTCCAGAATCCCGATTACTCTCATATCGTTCAACATGATTGTATATTTGCATAGATTAACC
This sequence comes from Drosophila suboccidentalis, assembly GCA_037043435.1. Lineage (NCBI taxonomy): Eukaryota > Metazoa > Arthropoda > Insecta > Diptera > Drosophilidae > Drosophila > Drosophila suboccidentalis. The sequence continues at coordinate 30,986 of JBAMBK010002204.1, read as the reverse complement.
CGTTTTCTGCAATGAATCTCAACTTGTGCTGAATGTTTTGGAGGCGAACTCTTCTTTGACGGCTGTAAAATGTTTCGGAAAACATTATTTGCATTATGTTTACCTTCGCTGGGTCGTTCGTCAACAATCAATATGTTGCTGGATATTAAATCAATATCCTGCGCTCCATCGCTGAACATGTCAATTTCTAGCTGGGATCGTATAAAATGAATGCAAGCCAATGGTTCCAGAACAAAGTCGGGCAGTGTATTCGTATTTAGAACGAGTAAAATTGAAACATCTTCCAGAAGAATCCTTATCGAAAGCAATGTCATAACCCTAGTCGAGTCTTCAGTCTTGGTAAATAGATTCAATGCCGAAAATGTTTCCATTGAAGTAAACGTATTGCTTAATGAATTGTTATAAACATCCTCTATTGGCTCTCCAATATTGTTGCTTAAAAGTCCTCTGATGAGCTTATAATTTTGAATATTTAGTGTTGCATTCAATCTCGAGAATGTGCCTTTAACACTTATATCCGGACAAACTCGAGTACTCGCCGTTGTTAGATTTCGCTCCACTTGGACATTAAGATAGCATGATTCCTTGAATATTCTATTGCCCTTTATGAAGATTGTATTTGCGATATTTATAAATACTTCCTTGTCATAGTTGGTTTCCAATTTCTGAATACTTCGCTCAGCGGAAAAGAAATTGATGTTGACCAAATCAATGCGCATGACGTCCAACATTTCATCTGGACTTGGAGTAATTCCCTTTTTACTTATGATGCACTCATCACTGGCAAAATGAAAGCTATTTTTCAACGTAAACTGTCCAAGGTAAGCAATTAAAACGTGATTACTATTATAGCAAGCTGGCAAAACTATTATTGGGGAAGCGGCTTGAATGCAAAGCTTCATCTTAGACGGCTGTTCACTTCGATCCGTATCCACTTTATGCTTCTTTAGTTTCCTTATCACAGGCTGTAAATAAAACAAATGTCAAAATTTGCTTATTCAGATATAGTAAAAGATTATTTTAAAGTAAGTAAAGTAATTCATAAACATATATTACATTAAAAAATACGAGTACGTTACCGTTTGCAGTTGTAATAAATCTTTGATAAATAAATGAAGTTCGACTACAAAACGTTTGGTATGAATATAGTGAACAGATGACATGTTAATCCATAGAACTGCATCGGCATTAATGCTATTTAAAGGTTCCAAATCAGTAAGTTTTCTGTAAGCAAATGAAACGAGTTTTTATAAACAAAAGAATTTAGTCCAGATATTCTTAGTATAATAAATATGGATGCTTACCTTTTATAAACAAAATTTAAAGCTTCTGAGCCACTCGTTAAAAACCTTTCCTTATATACGCATCCAAATTTGGTAAGATCGTATACCGTAATTGATCCCAGACAACCTTCGATAGCTTTAAAAGAAGCTTCCTGAATTATAGAAAATGTTGCGTTCGATACATTTATTTTAGTCAAGACAGCTTCATTTCGAGTCAAGTTAAAGTTTAACGAGCGAATGGAAACATTTAGTTTGCTGCAAAATTCCGACGCACCTGAAATATATAAAAAAAAAATATAGATTCATTTAATAGTTTTTATAGTGCATGTTAAGTTTCTTACTTTCTGGAATAATATCTTTTTGCTCAACTAAGTGATGGGGTTTTTCCGTTTCAGTAATTAAGCCAAAGAAGTCAAATATCGTATACCATCTGTCTACACAAATTGTTAAGTTCAAACAATTAAATTCTATAGAATTTTGACTTTCAATTTTAGTTTCGAAAGTCTGTTGAGGTAAGCGCTTAGTATGCGATCTATAAATAACTAAATTGTGCTTCTTTTGATCGCTCAAGTCTTTCTTGCTACATAATTTAGATTTCAGTTGCTTTTCGTTGTTCTTCAGCTTTATATACTCGCATAGGTTGGTGGGAACTGATGTTGAAATCGACTTATGTTTGCTACAGAAACTTGGTAAGTCCGGACACGATGAGGATGATTGTTTCTTCTTTCGGTAAGTGTTTTCCAGGTTTATTGATGTTACCATATTTCTAAATGGAGATGACAAGTCCGACTTCAAGTCTTCCATTAGCACAGAGTTCAATATGACTTTAACATCTTCTTCGTTGCCTCTAACACGATGTTTAACAAAGAAGTCCTTAAACGTAACATTTACTAAGGGCTCATGGCTTTCATTTTGCAGATTAATTTCAAGTACAGGGACTGAGAATTTAACAGTTGTACTTAATCGCTGTACATCATTAATGGAATCCGTGGAATTTGTAATATTTGAGCTTTGTATCTTTGGTTTTATGTTCTCATTTCCATCCGAAAATTTTGTGGCATTTTTAATCGAGTCCAACATATTTTTATATTGCTTTCGATAAAGTGTGACTTTTAAAGTCTCTACCATGCTTCCTTCGACCTAAACAAGAAATCAAGCTGATTTTTACAAGTATATTAATCTTTTATGCTTACTTACGGAAAGTGTTTGAATTTTCCTCTCTTCGACATTTGCATCACCATATCCAAGATTTAGTTTCAAAGATATTGCAGTATCATGTAGTATTGGAAAGGCCTTTTGTTTATTCGCATACATTCTGCTTGCGATTGGGAAAGTGAATGCCCAATCTTCATTTTGTTCATTAATATTTAACGAGAATAAATTAATATTTGTAACTTCTATTAAATATTTGACTATCACATCTTGACGCATATTTTCTAGCGATTCATCAATATCATTTCGACAGCAAATCTTTCCCAAATTAGCAATGAAAACTTCTTTGCTATCATTCGATACAGGTAGAACGATTATGGGACTGTTTATAATAACATCAAGTCTGCAAAAAAGATGATAACATATATAATGAAAACACACTCTAATTCATTTTGTTTTTAAACAGCTTACGAGATCCTGGAATTTTCCTCGAACAGTTTGCTAGTCTGTTCTGGTTTTGTTTGAGCATTAACATCTTTTATTTGCTGTACAAATTCTTTGGCTATATCTGAGGCTTTATTACCAATTGAAGTCAAAAACTCCCTGAAAAGACGAAATAATCATTTCATAATGTGATTTATATAAGATAAATTACTTACTTCAGTCCTTGTTTGAAATTTGTAATACAAAAGTTGAAATCATGTAAGAACCGAGGGTTGTGAGTATAAGAAACTGAAGCCATTCTCAATTGAAGACTTATTGCAGTATTGTTATTCCATTGTGTTGTAAAACTTAAAGCGTCAATTTGTTCACTTTTGTCTTCTTCGGAATTATTTAAATACATTTCATTGGAGAGTTGATTAAGCACCGATTGACGGTTTAATTCCGGTTCCGGATCTTTGCCAATTGAAAGAATTCGCGGATGTCGAATACCTTGCGGCGTAATATCGATGATTTGTATTCCTCCCAACGATCCAATTATATTTAAGCTCGATTGCATCGAAATATTGATTTTCGCTTCGCTTATTGTAAGCGTACCAACTTTACGGGCTATATCATATTTATCTCGTTTTATCGTATATAATATCAAAACATTTAACCGAAAGAAATCAAAGATGATTTCGTTATTATTGTGGTTAAGGGATCCTTCGGATTCGCTTAATTCCAACGCAGTCTCTTTAACGCTTTCGCTTTCATTGCTTACGTTTTTCATTATTTGTTGACCATGGAAAATTCGTTCGGCAAAATTCAAAAGTTCAAGTATTGTCTCTTGATTAGCTGAAAGATAATAAAATTTTATGATGAACGAAAATGTTAAATTTTATTAGTCAAATTATTCCTATATACATACCAATAATTTCCAAACTATTAAATGAAATTTTTGTATTGTGCACGTAGTTTAAGTTATTCGCATTTGGTGCAATAATCACAATATCAATGTTAATCAAGGCATTTAATTCCGTTTCTTCAAAGTAATCCGTTGTTGACTCTAAAATATATGTTGAATACAAAAAAAAATTTAATATTTCTAGCATTATGTTTATAAATTTAAATTAAATTCAAGTTTAATTACCGCTTTGAATATTTTGGACTGCTTTTTTAATTATGTGTGGACTGGTTGGCCTGTGAAAATCTGCTGGATCTGGAGAGCTGGGTGTAACCGGTGAACAGGCTGTGCTATGTTTGAGACTGCCTGAAAAGCTGTCCATTCTGAAAGGAAACATCACATCAATTCATAGTAATTACGAAATGTAAAAGGTGAAATTATTTACCCAACATTTCGGTGACTAGCCACCAATAGCTCAAAGTCTGGACCGAATGACTGAACAGCATCCACAAGAAGTAGTCCATGAACAGACATTGTAATGGTTGATTTACCTCCCGTCGTTATAATGCCAGCTCTAGCTCCTATAACTTGCAGTTCGGCAATGCTTTTTTCCTTTGATTGCATTTCGATTATTAGTTGTCCAATTGCAAACTGAACAACTAAATGACTTCCGTTAACATTATAATTGTCAGCAATAACTTTACTTTCGGGCTTTTGTATCCTTTTATCCTTGAACCGTGAGCTATTTGTAATTGGATAAACTATATTTAAGAAATGTTTAATTCTTTCTTCATTGCCGTGAATTAATATCATTGGGCACGTTCCAAATAGCGTAAAGGAAGGGTATTCCGGATCAGATGTAAATACAATACGCTGCTTAATTGTAAGTGTAATATTGAATTTGTCGATCAAATGAAAATTTGAAGAAGACTTTAAGCTAGCCTCCCATCTCTCTTGGTATTTGCAGACTAGAACTTGCAGATTTGTAAAATTTATAGTGTATGTATTATAAATTTTACTGTGCAATACAGATTCCAGTTGACTGTTCTTATTGATAAGGTCCCTGAAGAAATGCTCATGGATTGTTGGAGATTCCGAGCCGCTTTTCTCTGATCCTGGAGGTGTTGAGCATGGTGTCAAATATGTTTCCTCTTCATCACCATTGCTATCGGTAGTATACGTTTCTTCAGTCTTTGACGTAAATATTGAGTTTTTCTTTTGAAAATCTGTTTTAACCAGTTGAAACTTTCCAAAATCCATTAGAACCATTAATGAATTATTGATTTTGTAGTTTTCCAAAAATATAATTCGTGGTGCGAACACTTCAATTTCAAAGGTCCAACTTTTTCGATTCGGCTTAAAATAAAACGAAATCATAACTTTAGTATTATGCTGATTCTCAGTATAAATTTCAGCAAGATACAAGGTATAAGTTCGGCGTGCCAAAGTTCATATTTGAATTTGATGTCGATCTGATAAAAAAGAATGTGAAAGTGTGTAATGAAGTGGTGCAAATCCATGAACTCATAATAGGCAAGCCCTCCATTCCATTTAAAAAGTGTGTAAGAAAGTGTATATAAAAGTGTGTATAAGAATATATTTGTCTTAACCGGCTTTTTGTATGAAACTTTTGCAGACAAACACGCTTAAGTAAAATATAATATTGTTTAACATAATTCATTTAAAAAATATGTTTGTTATCAGCATACTAAGTATTAAAACTACACAGCCCAAACTGAATCTTTAACTGATTTTTAAAATAAGTTAGGAAAATCAGAAATTGTAGCTTCTTAATAAAAACTCACCTCATTGCCAAGAATAAGTTGATTCCAAGAATTGAAAAAGTTATTTTCCTTTCCAGTTTGATCATTATTTTCAATAATAGGACGCACATTATTAGATTTGGTAAAGAATTTCAGGATCCAATCAAGAGCGTCTGGATTATATATTAAATCCAAGCTCTTTGACTTAATTAAAAGTCGATATTGTAATTGATCGTCATTTTCATACTGTAACTGAAACAATGGATCTTGTTTATTTGTAGAGCTAGAAGTCATTTTCAAATCCGATTGGTGTGCTAATGATGATCGCTCTGTCTGTGGCTTTATTAAATAACAATGCTTCGAATTATTGTTTGTTTTATCTAATAAATAAACTTCTCCCAAAGATATTCCTACCACATAGGATGTAAATAAAGGATTCAATTGAAGGAAAGATGATAGATTATTAAATTGCATTTCTATGCAGGCATTCTTTACACTTCTTGTGGTGTCTTCTGTTTGTAAGATGACATATCCTTTTAGGAGCTCAATAGTAAAGTATCCAAAAACAGTGTCACACTTTAAGTTTGATTGACTCTGTAATGAATGCTCCAATGCTACTAAAATGTCGTCTTCCAAATTTTGCAAGGTTTCGTCCTGTTCCATACTGGTTGCATTATTATTACCGTACCATCCCATCCAGTTTGGAAACCAATGGAATAACATACGTTTGCCTGTGGCGTTGTATGATTTAATTGCCAGTCCTTTGGTAAATACTTTTTCAAAGCATATTCTGCGCAGAATGATTAAATCCGAAACTGCTCGATCACTTTCAATGTAGGACTTAAACTCCTTGTCCTCCGTGGACAAATTTTCGTTGGGATTTAACATTACCGTTTGATACATTCTCATATATCTCAGGTTCTCATTAAGTGTCAAATATTTCTCATCTTTCTTTTTAAGTGCCCGTCCGTGGCAAACGAGAACATATTTCCACCATGCTTTCGGATTCTCCAAAATACTGAACGCTGGACGTTTTAATCTGTACTGCGATATTTCCTTTATTTGGCGAATACCTGCAAGCTTATCCTGTATTTGAACATGTTGCGCCTGAAACGTAATTAAATAAATTATATTATCACTTATTTTAATCTAAGGCACATCATTCACTGTCATATAGAGATAGTTAAAATTGAATATCTTATCAACAGAAAGATAAATTTTACTTTCATTTTTAGACAAGCCAAAGATTAACTGATTAATAAACTGACTTCAATCTAGTTTATGATTGTTGTGCAATGTACTATATAAATGTAAATAACTTGTTAAATTATACGCTTAACTTACCTTGGACAACACAATTATAACTTCAGGCACTAAGAGATCGCAAGAGACTCGTGGCTTTTCTTTGGAGCGAATAACCTGTGGCGATTTTTCCCGTTTCCATCTAGCTGTTGCACTTATTGGTTTTATTATAAATTCGTGGGGTCGCAATTGACACGTCGGATTCATATTTGTTAGAAGTTCTTGATTGGAGAACTTCTGACATTTGATATCATCGTGTAATATATCCCAGTATAACGACAATTCCTTTAATTCGACGATTTTATAGTTAATATCATTATTAATCGTTTTATTTGTGCCCGTCGTCCAATTACAATCACAGGTCTGGGCAGTTAGGGATCCGATTCGAATGCCAGCGGCAATTTTGCTATTACCCACATCCACAATATCTTCGTATCGAAAGTGCACATCAAATATTTTCAGCTCAATATTATCAATAATATTTGTTGCCATGTTTGTGCCATACTTGAGCCAATTATTATAGGACGAAAAGTAATAGGATTCAACCTGTTTTCCTTTTTCGGACCGCCAATTGGCTTCTGCAGTGTCCAACACAGATTGCTTGTACTCCAAATCAAGGAGTTTCTCCTTGGCCTCATCCCAATTCTCGAAATCCTTCGGGCAGACGACACAGAACAATCCCTCTACTGATATGCACCACGGAGACGTTCGAAATTGACGAACCGGCACTTGAAGTTTAATTTTACCAATGCTCCCCGATGAGACTTCAATCGGTAATCCAAACGACCGCAACGCATCCTTTCTAATTGGAATGTTTTCAAGCTCTACTTCTCCTAAAAATAACACAAATGCAATTTGTTTTTTCTGTTATTCTTAAAATACATGTTTATATCATTACCTGATAACAACGCAACAGATAATTGGGCTGAGTTCAAATTTTCCAAATACTTTCCGAGGTAAGTATTTAATACCCACGTTATCAAGTCCCTTAACATTATTGTAGCCGCACAGTCTTACGGCGGCTCTGAATATTTAATATTATTTACTTTATTTCTATTTTACAAGCAATCTGGTTAAAAAGCAAACACTTTATCCAATGCAGTCACAAATCAGCTGTAATAACAAAACATAAAACAGAACATAACAATGAACCTAACACTTGAATTGGAGCGTTGGAATGGAACAAAAAATTTAATTGGCACAGAAATAAAAATGAAACATTGCAGAAAACTAAATGATTTTAAAAACATATGCTTAACTTTTTACTAGTGTATGAATTGTTAATGCTATGTTTTATTAAATATTTTAATGTAGTACCAGAAGATGGCAAAGTCAAATGTCAAGACCAGAGACTAAAATGGTTCACATAAAGTCACACAGGTTTTGCAGGCTTTTCGGATATACTTCGCCAATAATGTAGAGAAGTGATGAATAAAAAGTACCAAAAACTACCAAAATTTTGTATTTTAAACAACGCTAAAATCGAGCTATTGAACGACTCAAACGACTCGAACGAACTACTGACCTATAAAAGGACTCGAACGAACTATAAAAAGACTCGAACGAACTATTCAACGAACGAACTAAACAGCTGAACTATAAGACCTACAATCAGGGATTTAGTTCGTTCGTTCACTTTGGTGAATAGTTCAATCGAACTTAGTCCGAACGATACGATACAACTCTAGTTCGTACACATGTTTCTATTTATTTAGTAAATAAATAATATTGACAGTCATCAAAATATACGAATTTCTTAAAAATTTCAAGATATTATTCAAAGAAACAAATATAAAATGGATTCTACTAGATTACCGGCCCAGCGGAAACAAAATTTAGAGGTGATAATAAATTCATGATTCATGATACACGGATACTTTATATGATTCATTCTTTTGCAGGGACTGCTGAGATTAGCTGTTGAAAACATGGGAGAAGACGCCCAGCCAAGTGAAAATCCTAGTGAAATGGATGCCCAGGTATCAAAATGAGCATTTATTGGTTGTTATTTTTTCGAAAAATGGTTTCTTCAATGAGTTTCAAAATCCCTTTTCAGAGAAATGAATTCCTGGAAGGTGCCCTGCAGTCAATGACAATGAAAGTCGATGAGGTTCAATACGCAATGGCCAATTTAAAATCTGAATCTGTTAGCATAGCAGAAAAGTTGGAATGCTTGGATATTATTCGAGATAATATTGATGATATTGATGCTGCCAATTCTTTTGTTAAAACTGGAGGAATAACCACATTATTGGAATATATCAGAACAACAAATCGCGATTTACGACCCCAATCGATTTATATAGTAGCTGAAATGGCACAAAATAATGAGTTTTGCCAAAACTATTTTGTAAATGAGAAGATAATTCCAGTTCTTACTTCAACCATGAACGATGCTGACGAGGATCTAGCTCGAGGCTCTATCTACGCAATATCATCGTTGATTCAAAATTGTCCTCTCGGACTAAAGGAGTTTATGGGAGCAAAGGGAACTCAAACGCTATTGTCTTGCTTAAGCTCTCCTCATGCCACAGTTTATATAAAAGCGGCATTTCTTATAGCGTCTTTGACATCAAATGATGGTTCATGTCGAGGTGAGAATTATAATGAGATATTAATTAACATATTTAGATAATAATTTTCGTTTGCAGATCTTATCAATAAACAAAATGCTGCCCAAATACTTTTAAATAATGTGGAGGCTAAGGATGAATATGACGATAAGCTTGAAGCTACATTATTTGCCTTATCCGCCCTTTCATTGAATAGCAATTGGAAAATTACTCCATCGCAGCAAAAGGAGGTAGCCGTAATTCTTAAGCAAATAATTAACAATAAAGTTTTATCGGAGACCTGTGAAGTAAGTTTATATGTAAATCAAGCTCTCCCTTAATTCTAACTCTAACTCAATTTTTTATTTCAGGAGATAATCAAGTATGCGCGAAATATTTTAAATAAGATAACAAAATAAATAAAGTATCATCTTCAATGGGAAACTAATGTTGTTAATTTATATGCTTTTTTTAATAATATTAATTAACACATCGTTACTATATAAAAAATAAATAAAAATAGCTTAAACTCCAAGCCGAACTTCTTTATGCTACGCTTTAGGCTCCGGGCTGCACCGACCGGCGAGCGCAACTGAAGCCAGCTACTACCGGATTCCTATATTTATAAATATAAATAGAGTATATATACTCTGCTTTGTGGACTTTATTTTTGTAACACCACTAGGAGAGCTTAAGCGAGTTCTCTTACAATGGACACCTCGTTGAGCAATCTGTTAGCTTGATCCCTGCTGCTCTTACAAAAGTAAAATTTTGTTCGTAGAACTATAACGAATAGCCATTTTTGTCAGAGAGGTCACATAAGCAGGCTTAGGTGGAACACTGTCATACTCAGTTCTTAGCTTACATTTATTGAGAAAGTATACAATAAATAAATGTGGGACGTTAAGAAAATGAATATTACAAGTTTTACGAGTAATCAATACAAGGTTTTATCATTTACATATGGTAAATATAAAGTATTGTAACTAAAATTAATTGCCGTACAATCTCATGCTGGTAATGTATCAAAATCTTCTCCGACATGGACGATAGGTACGTGGTTCTTGTCTACAGTGGATTCAAAGATGTAGTCACACAGTTTGTTTTTCTTTAAGCATATGTTCCAATCCATTACTTGTACTGCATGAAGACTTTCCGCTTCATTATGCTGTCGTAAAACCATTGATTCCTGAAAAATAACAAAGCATTATTATTGCATGTAATATAATAAATATTAGTATGAGTTTACCTTAATTTTTTCCCACTTATCGTCAACATCTTGTAGCCAGCTTAGCAACAATCGACCATTAAATCGACAGCGGGCACTCTTTTCTTTTTCGTCTTGTTCTGGGGTAATCATGTTATAGATTTCATCGTCTTTTAAGAATGTACAAACGGAATACGGTGCACATTGACCAGATATACTTCTGGCTGCTTTTGAATGAACTCGGATTATTTCTTGTTCAACATTTAAACAAAGTTTTTCTCGTTCCACTGTATGTTCCTCGACCAGTTCTCGTCTGGCTTTTTCTTGCTGAAGGTAAAATGATCTCATACTCTCAGGAATCGCATCTGGTATTTCTATTTCTGGCGTTTCCACATTATCATTCAGAAGGTATGATCGCTTAGTAAGCAGATAATCATTATATCCCTGTGGTGGACGTGGTTTTACTGGATATAAATTCTTCCATTTCCTTTCCACTTGTCTTCGAATATTCAAAAACATTTGGAATCCATTTGTGAATGGATAATCATGGGGATGAGATTCGCCCGAGGCTATTGAAGTTTCAGCTTGGGATGTCTTTGAGTTATCATCATTATTTTTGGGTCTTATCTTTCGTTTTCGCGGATGAAGGTCAGCATTTGAAGATGTGATTATTTCCTTTGACGACGATGTTGATGAAGTTGAAGGACTCGGCACGTTCGGCAAAACGTCGTGGTCAAATTGATTTTGTTGAATCGGGCTCGATGTCATATTTGAATATGATACCTTAATGTCAGCATTATCATTAGCATGGTTCGACGATGCTGGAGATGGAGAACTACTTTGCATTTGCGGGGATGAGTTGTTGGAGCTGCGTTCAGCGCTTGTCACACCACTCCGATATGAACTGCGTAAGACCCTTAAATTCTTTTCGTCATTGAAGAGTTTTATATTCTTATCATCCAAAATTGTGGAACAAGCAATATTAACTTTCTGTGGACTCTCATGAGGACTAAGGCATTGGTTTGATAATATATTATCAATTGAATCGCTATTAGAGCTGACAACATATGGCAGCGCTGCATTTCGGGATGCGGCTACTTTCCCAGTTCGCAGCACGTTTCCATCCGTATCAATGGAGCAATTCTGTTGCGGAATTACAATTTTCAATGGTGGAACTTTCAGGCCACCATTATAGAGACTATCATTGCTCTTATAATCTTCACTTCCTTCTGTTTCATTTTCAATCTCCACCGTCTTATTAACCTCCACTTCCTTATCAGCAACAGTTGTGCTTAATTTACTTCCTGATGGTGAACTCTTTGTAGATGCTAACTTGGTGTTTTTGTCAATCTTTGAAGATATCTTAAGGGATGGGTTTTTCGCATCTTTTAGACTATCTAAATCTTTCCTTTTCTTCTTTTTCACATCATCTCCATGATCCTCGAACTCCTCCTCTATATCCGAATAACTTCGCTTTGTACTTGTGACGCTTTGAACTATAGTTGGTTCCACATTTTTGCCGTCCGCAGTCCCATCGTCAATTGCTGGCTTGTCCTTACCCTCGGCAGTCTCTAATTGCTTTTCCGTAACATTGAGCTCGTCAATATCTGCATCTCCTTTTTTATCATTTTTCTTTGAATGTGCACGAGATGTCTCTAAAAGAAATTTAAGATGAAATTAAACGGTGATTAAACAAACTTATTCCATTGTTAGAAATATATTTTTAAATTTCAATTATGGAATAATAAGTACAATTAATTTATTTCGTTTTGATAGATTTTTGAATTTTTTTTTTTAAGTATTTACTGTGTTGCTTTTATAATTCAAAACAAATGTAAATTTTTAACTATGGAACAAATGAGTTAAAATGTAGATAAATATATGCAACTCTTGTTGTTGTTTTTTGAACGTTTTCCTTTGCGCTAGTGTTTGTAATATGCAGGTTAAGGTACACACGTCACTTAAAACCCAATACATTTGATCAGGATGTCCTTTCAGGGCATAAAATTTACAAGCAACGCAGCGTTCATGCTGCTTCTTTGTTATCGTCTTGGAAAAATTGTTTTCTGCATAATTTTCACGATTCTAGAGACATAACGACTCATCAGGAATATATGTGAATACTTTATGAATTACTCTCCACTGCATATTACAAAACATTTGCACAATTCAAACACTCACGGCGTGAAAAAGATCTCACTGAAAATTGTAAGTACATACATACATATGTATCTACATGAAGAAATTTACATATGCACACACTCACACACATATTACATGTGCATGTGTATGCGTGTATGTAGTAGAATGGTACATATTACGGCCACAAACATATGTTTTACATTGCACTGTAACTCATTATTTTAGGATAAACACTTTCTTGCAGAGAAACAACAAATTATACTTACGCAATTACACAGCTACAAGGAGTGTTGTATGTACTTAGGGACATACATATTTACATTTGGCTTACCTGTTGAGGAGGTTGCTGTCATTTGGATTAATAAAGCCATTTGTTGTCTTTCTGACATGGGGGTGTTTGAACTGGGCCTAGCTGGTGTGACCCCTGTATTAAATCCTATCCCCTTTGGTCTTGGGGGTGGCATAATACCCAAATTCAACAGCAAACGCAAAAACTTAAAATGTTGAACAAAAACAAGAACTACGACTGATTTCAAACAATGTGACCGTTCGTTGTTATCGTCAAATAACTCAAAAGAATGTCGACTTAGCAATACAGGTTCCGTTGAGCCATTGTAGAACCATCGATGTTAGGGCTGCAAAACTATCGATAGTGGGTACATCGATAGTTTTTAACTTCGATGTTTCAAAACCTCGATGTTTTCCAAAAAAACATCGATATATCGTTAAAACATCGAAAATTTTTCAAATATTTTAGATTGCGGTAAATACCATTTATCTTATGCTATATTAAGAAAAATATAGAAAAGGCAAACATTAATTTTGTTTGTGTAAAATAATGTTATTAATTTCTTAATAATAAACGAACAAAATTTATATTTTCATTTTTTTTTTAATTTAAAAAAACAAAAATTAGGTCTTCACAATTTAAAGCTTTTTTATTCAAATTTTTTTTCTTAAAATAAAAAAAACAAATATTAAATGCTCATTTCATAAAATAAAAAATCAAATATAATGTCTTCACAAGTTAAATGAATTTATAAAATTATACACATTTTTAACTCAACAAACACTTACGCGTAGCTTGAAGCGTCACCATGCAGTGGAGGGCTGCCAACTCAGCCACTTTGTGGCTAGAACTAGCCACTTTTTGAGCGGGCTAGCTTTTTTTTTTTCAAAATGATCTAGCCACTTCTAGCCATTTCGTTTATTTGCACTTTGGAACACAAATTTCGGTTTGATAATGCTGCGTTTAACCAAATTGACCTTTTTTTTTTTTTTTGCTTATTAATCAAATTTTGTCGTATTTCAACTAATAATAATTGTAAAAATTGACCCAAAAAATCTGGCAGCACTGATGCAGTGAAGCATCCGATATATCGATGTTCAATTTTTAACATCGATACATCGGACCATTTTGAAAACCTCGATACTATCGATAGTAACATCGATAGTTTTGCAGCCCTAATCGATGTTTTTGCAGCCCTAGCGCGCAATAACAATTTATTTTTTCTAACTTATGCATAAAACATCGCGTGTTGCAAGTAATTGGCAAGCGCATTTTCATAAACTGAACAACAGTTACGAAAATGTAACTGTTCAATGAGTACCCAAAACATACAATACAAATAGGAAACTACCGTATTGTTTTCTCGCTTAATCAGTTCTTATTAACGCAGTTGGTGACAGAAGCCCATTGGGTTTCCCTTGGCAGTATTAATTTGTACTCGTCGAGTGTAAAAGTTATCCAGTACTGTAGTTTTTATTATATTGTGTTTTACATATTTAACGTCTGGCGGGAGCCCGGCCTCTTCCTCGACCCCTTGGACCGCCGCGTCCACGACTTCCTCTTCCTCGTCCACGATTTCCAACACGACCGCTGTCCTTCTTCTTTGATTTCGATTTTGGAGTGTCGTCAATCAGCAGAGTTTCTAGTGGCAGGCTGTCCGGCAATATGAAGTAACGTATATTGTTACCACGAATGCTTAAGGATTCCAAGTGCACTGGGTCTCTATTCTTGATGGTCATCTTTACGCTTTTAAGGTGCGTGTTCATGGCAACATCTACTCCAGTAATTGTCCCATGGATTTGAGTGCCATTTTTCAATTCAACTGTTACAGTCTCATGACTTAGCTTCATCAAGAATCTGAAAAATAAATATTAATATTTTTAAATATAGGAAAAAACTATAAAAAAAAAGCAACTTCAACAATGCTCGATTTAATATTTTTCAATACAGTTCACAAAAGTCTGATAATCTTGCCCATAACCTTTTGCAGTATTTGGTGTCCGCAGAAAGTGAGATGTTTTATTCATAACAGACTTTACAAATATTATATTAAACATTGCGCGGGGTTTTTATTGTGATGTTCTGCAAATACATGTTGATAGATGTACCTATGTACATATGTACAAACACATTAATTTTGCATGTGTATACAAACTTATAAATCACACATGTAAATAACACATGCAAATCCTATGCAGGTTATAATATCTCATTTCTTGTATTAATATACTTTTCGTACCTCACCAACTTCATTTTTAACTATTTTAGAGTCCGCCGAAAATTAGATAAATACAATAAAAGCTGAGCCGGCAAAGAAAATTAATTAACTACAACGCCGCTTCTATTTTTTACAATATACGTATACAACATAGCGTCGCATTTTATCTCATCGATTTCATTACAGGCGTGCTTGATTTTGAGAAAAATCGAAATATCGTCAGTTCCGATTAAAATGTAGGATAATTATTTATTAGAATTGTTAATTATCATAAAAACATTTATTAAGTTGTTTTTAATATTGTCTTAAAATTAAAAAGCCATAATGATATTGTGAATACAATATGAAATTGCAATATGAAGAAATCGCAAGTAAGAAGTTTTTAGTTTCTGTTGACAGACAACTTTTAAAAATAATACTATATTATTAATTATCTTTCATTCTAATTAATTTGTTTTAAAAATGTTATTAAACAATTATAACATATTTAACAATCGCATTGAACACAATTCATTGCAAATATATTTTCAGAGAAAAGTTATCGATATTTAAGATAATGTTGAAAATGTTCCATTTCTTTTGTACCTGAATTGTAGAACATTTGAGCAATCTATGGGAACAGTTGGAATATTTTTTTTGCTTATCTTACACCCTGTGCCAAATAGAGTCTAGCCAGTTTTTAATAAACTAGTAGCAGAAATAAATTAATATGCTTTTATAAAGGTGTAAAACAGTGAAATAGTTAAAAAGGAAGGGGACTTCATTGTGTCCTTTTAAATACTGAAAAGGAATCACATAGTTAATAGGCGATGGCGTGTTTTTACAAACACCGAATATTTGGCTTTGTGACTCTTTTACTTTTCTTATTTACCAATGTATTTGCGCAAGGATCTATTAGAGGTATATATAAATTGTTGAAAATGTTCAATAATATGACGAAAATAAATGCAGTTCTATCTATTTTGCCTTGGTTTTGTTGTTATAAACCTTTTCTTTTGTATATACGAATTCATATACAGACATTTATCGACTGAGATACAGAGTATATATGTATGTATGTGGGTGTGTAAGTACATACATATGAGTGCACATACCGCCTATTTGTTTCATGATAAAGGATATTTATATGATATATATATTTATATGGTGAAGAACGAGACGTGCTCGACATTTGCCGTTGATGTATTTATTAGTTGTGTATTTTATGTGACGTGCACCCTTGTAATGGTCAAGCAAGTGTATACTAATAATTGTGGAAATGTATGACATAGTCTGGAGGAGGGGGTATCTCAGACCGGCCCCCGTCAACAGTTGAGTTACTCACCCGGTGGGCAATTAGTTTCTTTGCAATCGACCGGGTAGAATACATTTTCAACTGATTTGCCGATTGTCAAATGCGATTTAAAAACTTTCTCTACTTCACTTAAAACTTAATTTGTCTTTTGTGAAAATAATATTTATTTTATTCGTCATTGATATGTCCAAACACTTTGGACAAAGAGAATAATGTATCTATTAAGTGACACTTTTAAAACCAACTAACTTTGTTAATTTTTTATAGAATGGGTGAAAATTGGAACGAATACTTCCTTTGGATGTTCATCTGATTATGAACCTGCGACTTGGAAATTTAATAATGAAAGCATAAATACTGTGGACACCAGGTAAGCATTACCAGCAAACGAGAGAGTTGTTAAACGAATTTTAAAATGGCTAAAAATATTTTTACTCTAAAATGTTGCTAAAAAATTATTTTTGAAAATATGCAACTTCTTTAAAGAAAGATAACAAAAAGAGAACTATTATATCTACTCAAACTATTCAAATATTATTTGTAAGAGTAATAGCACTGTTTTTTATAACATCGGATAATATTGTCTATTGTAATATTGATATTGTTGTTATTTATTACTTACAGATTTACAATTAGTGCTGATATTATAACGGATGATAACACCAGTGCCAGCGGTAATGGTATAGCTAAATATAACAATGTGCTTCACATACGTGATGTCATTATATCGGATACTGGAAACTACACATGCAAACTACCAAAAACTAACAATACAATTGAATATAATTTGCAAGCATTCCTTCAACCAAAAGTCATTCAAAGTACGGTTGATAAAATCAAGCGAAAGATTGGACAAAGTGCCATATTGTATTGTGTATTTGATA
Organism: Drosophila suboccidentalis; assembly: GCA_037043435.1. Classification (NCBI taxonomy): domain Eukaryota; kingdom Metazoa; phylum Arthropoda; class Insecta; order Diptera; family Drosophilidae; genus Drosophila; species Drosophila suboccidentalis. Next base: position 13,573 of record JBAMBK010002204.1, on the reverse strand, counting down.
TTTATCCACAAAATACTACAACAAATAAGCAATTGAAATGGCTGAGAGATGGAAGCCATGTTGCGGATTTGGAAAACTTTTACGGAGTAACTCAGCTGAGTGAGACACGATTAAATTTTACATTGGAATTTACTGAAGTATACAAAAAGGAGAATGGAACTTATAAATGTGTTTTATATGGATCTGGCGGCGATGAGATCACATCCAATGAAATTAATTTACTTGTGATGGAAGTGCCACAAATCAGTATTGATTATGTGAAGGCTGTTGGCGCCAACAAAATATTCCTTAATTGGACATCATACGATGGAAATGATCCAATACAAAAATACTTTATTCAGTACTCACAGGAAGGCTCACCGACTTTCGAATACTATAAACACTACATAAATGGCAACCAAACATCGTATGTCCTGGACACGTTTAAACCAAATACAACTTATCATTTACGCATCACAGGAAAAAACTCGATTGGTGACGGAACGCCAAATAAATATCCATTGGCAGTCACCACATTAGATCATGATCCAACGTTTATACCCAAAGTTGAAACAACTGGTAGCACAGCATCGACAATAACGATTGGATGGAATCCACCGTCCCAGGATTTAATTGAATATATTCAATACTATGAATTGACCGTATCCGAGTCTGGGGATGTGCCAAAGCTAATTGAAAAAGCCATTTACCAACAGAATTCAAGAAATTTGCCGTATATGTTTGATAAATTGAAAACCGCTACAGACTACGAATTTCAGGTTCGGGCTTGCAGTGATTTAACAAGGACATGTGGCCCGTGGTCGGAAATTGTGAATGGTACAACAATGGATGGAGTCTCAACGAAACCAACGAATTTGAAAATTCATTGTAATCAGCAAAACATTTCAAGGCTCAATTCCATTTCTATTGGTTGGAATGTGCCCAAAACTCCAAATGGAAAAATAATTTCATATTTAATTAACCTGGAAGGAAACTATACATACAAACAGGGAGACCATCAATACAGTGAGAAATGGGGACCAAAAATTCGCAGAGTGGACGAGCCCAGTCACAAAACGATTTATGAAGGCGTCAGTCCCAATACAAACTACACTGTTACAGTCTCTGCCATTACAAGGCATAAAAAGACTGGCGAACCAGCGGTAACCAATTGCTTTATGCCTGTGTCTTTGCCTGAAAACATCGGAAAAACCTTGTGGACAAAGGTTAAAAATGGTCCCAAATATGTTTTGAAGCTATACTTACCCAAAATAAGCGAAAGAAATGGTCCTATATGTTGTTACCGACTCTATCTGGTTAAAATAATAAATGGAGACAAGGAACTACCACATCCGGAAAAGTTAAATATAGCTACGTATCATGAACTGAATAACAATAGTAAGACACATGACTATGCATATTTAGCAGAAATGCTTAGCACTCGTTACTTTAAATCGGAAATATTTCTGGGAGATGAGATGCGATTCACCACGAAACGCGAGGATCTAATGGACAATGATGATTTGTGCCGCAAATGTCTAAAGGGCACGCCCTTTTTCAAAGCACAGGACACTATTGCAAAGACAGGTAAGAGACATCAATAAAAACTGTATTTATTAATCAATTAATAATTTTTTTTTTTTAATTTTAGATCCTCATTTGCCTCAAAAAGAAGATCTAAATAAACTTGGAAATCTAACAGAAAACTCGATTAAAATGCTGGAAAGTCGAAAACGAAGAAGACGTAACCCTACAGTTGCCATGGAAAGAGAGGAAACAAATTTAAGCACTGACGCTCCATTGCATCATCAAAATGAAGTTCCTTCAGATAACTTTCCAGACATTTGGGACGGGGAAATCGATATAAATTCAAACTACACTGGATTCATTGAAATTATTGGTGAGTGCTTAAATAGAATGTAAAGTTTAACTGAATTAAAAATTTATTTTATTTAGTACGATCCGAAGATACTGTTCTTAGGGCGTATAGTGATTACTTTGATGTAATTACACCTGCGACTCAAGCTGAACATATTCAATCGCTGGATGATACAAAGCTCTATTTGAATACTGGCATTACAGTTCTTGCTATTTCATTTGGATTTATTGTCCTCTTTGTAACGTTATGGATGATTCATCATCATAAAACGAAGAACGCGATGCCTGATGAAGATACATTGACATTGAGGGATTCATTAAGGTATTTAATTGTACCGCTATACTGAGTTCTAAGTGCTTTATTCAAAATACTTTTTTTTAACTTTTAGAGCACTTTTTGGACGACGAATCAACAGTCATAGTCAATTCATCGGCTCTGGAAACCAGAAAGGCTTTGACACAGGACCTATACATAAATTAGATTTAGTTACAGCCTATAAGAACCGGCATAAGGATACAGATTATGGGTTTCTACGAGAATATGAGATGTTGCCTAACCGCTTCAGCGATCGAACGACGAAAAATAGTGACATGAAGGAAAATGCTTGCAAAAATAGATATCCTGATATAAAGGCATATGATCAAACTAGAGTGAAATTATCTCCAACAAATGGAAATCAGAGTACAGATTATATTAACGCCAACTTTGTGATTGGATATAAGGAAAGGAAAAAGTTTATCTGCGCTCAGGGTCCCATGGAAACAACCATTAACGATTTTTGGCGAATGATATGGGAACAACATTTGGAGATAATCGTAATGCTTACGAATCTGGAGGAGTATAATAAATCGAAATGCGCGAAATATTGGCCCGAAAGAGTTTTTGACTCCAAGCAGTTTGGAGATATATCGGTTAAATTTACTACCGAACGAAAAACTGGTGATTACATTATACGATCCTTAGATGTCACAAAATCTAATTTAATTGGTGAAGAGGAAGATCATCGACAAATAACGCAATACCATTATTTAACATGGAAGGACTTTATGGCACCAGAGCATCCACATGGTATCATTAAGTTTATACGACAAATAAATTCCGTCTACTCGGTGCAAAGAGGGCCAATATTGGTACATTGCAGTGCTGGTGTTGGCAGGACAGGCACACTTGTTGCTCTTGATTCTCTGGTCCAACAATTGGAAGAAGAGAGTATGGTTTCAATCTTCAATACCGTGTGTGATTTACGACATCAACGTAACTTTTTGGTTCAATCATTGGTAAGATGATACTCTCTTTTAGTAGCTACAACTTTCATAAACTTTTATTTTATTTTTCAGAAACAATACATCTTCCTTTATCGGGCATTATTGGACACTGCCACATATGGAAACACGGACATACCGTTAGCTCAGCTGCAATCGACCATTGAATCACTTAAGTTTAAGCCGAATGACGGAAAATGCTTGCTAGAAACCGAATTTGAGGTTTGTACCATAATATTGTTTGCACAATCATTGAAAATCAGTTAATTTATCTATAATTATAGAGACTAATTGCTACAACTGATGAGATAAATAAGACATGCAGCGTCGGCGAGGTTGAAGAGAATATGCAGAAAAATAGAAGCCATGAAGTCATTCCATATGACCGTAATAGGGTGAGTATATCAACTTATTAAATAAATGAATTACAGATTGATTATATCGAATATTTGTTTTAGGTTATTTTAAGTCCAATACCAATGAGGGATAATTCCACATACATAAATGCTTCGTTTATTGAAGGATATGATAATACTGAATCATTTATTATTGCACAAGATCCTTTAGAAAGTACTGTTGGGGACTTTTGGAGGATGATATCAGAGCAAAGTGTGTCCACACTTATAATGATATCTGAAGTGAGTTTGAAAGTAAAAATAGCTTGTCACAGATTGAAATTATATGATAAAATTACTCTTACAGATTGGCGACGGTCCAAGGAAGTGTCCACGTTATTGGGCAGATGATGAAATTCAATACGATCAAATACTCGTAAAATACGTACACAGTGAAAATGGCCCATACTACACACGACGGGAATTCTATGTAACAAATTGCAAAATTGATGATACTCTCAAGGTAACGCAATTCCAATATAACGGTTGGCCTACGGTTGATGGAGAAGTTCCTGAAGTCTGTCGAGGAATAATTGAACTTGTAGACCAAGCGCACAAACATTACAAAAGCCATAAAAATACTGGTTGCCGATCTCCCCTTACAGTTCATTGCAGGTAATTTTGTGCTAATTATTGAAAGGACTTTAATGGAATTCCGTTTAAAATACACACTTATTGTTATTACAGCTTGGGTACTGATCGAAGTTCAATTTTTGTTGCCATGTGCATTTTGGTTCAGCATCTGCGATTCGAAAAGAGCGTGGATATTTGCTCAACAACCAGAAAATTGCGATCTCAGCGACCAGGACTTCTAAATTCATTCGTAAGTAAACTAATTTAATTTAAGGATTTTTTAATTGGGTTGCTTGTTATCTATTTTAATTTATTTATTTGTCTTATTTTAAGCAGTTCTTTTAATTTTATTAATGTTATTACCGGTTATGGTTACAGTTTTAATCCCTGCTCTTAAGTATATTTAACATATTTTAAATAAACTGAAATTCATAAAAATATATTTTTGATAATGTTTTATGTTTCGTTATTGCAGGCACAATACGAGTTCCTACATCGCGCCATTATAAACTATTCAGATCTACATAAATTATCGGAAAATATTGAGGATTAAGGAAATATTGTGTGTGTACTCATAAGATAAGTGTAGGCAACTTTACACATTAAATACATAGATATTATAAAAATGTACATTTCATGGAACTACATATAGTATGTACGAGTATTTGAATGCGGCGAATGTATACATTTTTTTACCATTATATTTTTAACCTTATACAATACATGTGTCTATACAGATGCTTATGTAAATGTCTGTATGTGCGTATTTATATATTGATAAAGCTACCAAAGGAAGTATATTAATTTATTTTATAAGATTTCGTGTAAAAAAAATAATAAATAAAATATGTATCTTTTACATTTAAGAAACCAGTCACTTTTCTATTAGTTTTCTAATAAATATTCTTAGATTATCTAGCAAGCAGCAGAAGATCTAATTAACTGGATGCTTATGAAGATTGTGTATTGACAGCGTGCTTCAATGATTTATGTGGTTTATTACCAAATCTATTCCTTTATTTTTATTTTAACGGGAGTGCTAGATCGTTGAACGAATCTTGCAGTGCTATTAAAAATGTTACTTTCTTAAACGTTGCTCTTCAACTAATGGACATGTTGAGTCGATATGGCTGTTTCTTCGCATCTCGTATTTATGTTTAAATTAAACCAGTACTAATTTGGCGGAGATTCCCATTTTTTAATAGATAGGTCGGAAAAAGAGCCAAGAATTTATTAGTTGTAGAAAAATTTAAAAAGTCAACGATAAGTTAACAATGAAATTCTACGATTTCATTTTGTTTTATTTATAGAAAAAATGAGAGTTTCAAACTGGGACTGCAAATAATGATTACTTATTCAAATTAGAATTAACATATTACTTAGAAAATAATTACTTACTTACAAAATGTTTATTGCTTACAATCTGTATTTCCACGATGTTTCTGATTTTTACTTTTTTCTTCAATGATAATCATTATTTTCGAGTAATTTTGTAAAACATTATGACCATAATCATTATTTTTGATCAAATAAAATTAAACTCAAAAATAATGATTAAGAATGAGTTTTATTTTTTTCGCTCAAAATAAAACTCAACAGTAATTTACGGCTTTTGTGCTAAAATTTTTACCAAATTTATTGTATATCCTTGTAGGCGGAACAACAAAGATATCTCACAGCCACAATTTTATTATTATTTTCCCAAATAAACAACAATGAACAACTTATAAGAAAACAACCTAAAAATAAATATTAATAATGATATTTATTTAATTCCGCTTAAAGTAAAACTTAATGTTTATACATATATTTTTATTAATTGAAACGACGTCATAACAAAAGATTATGAAAGCTACTCATATTAAATAAAAAACGGAGTTACCAACACTGTCTTTCTGCTCGTTGACAGCTAAAAATATTAAGCAATTTACGCCGCTCAAAATATATCTAGTTTCCGAAAAGCAATTCGTATATCCTACTTTATACCAGCTGGCTGAAGTGGTACACTCAGTTCCTGCAACACAAGTAATTGTTGAAAGATCGTTTTCAGCCTTAAAACTGATGCTCACGCATCAGAGATGCAACCTCGGTGACGAGTCTTTGGCGTAATTGCTTTTTGTCAATTTAAATAATAAATAACCGAATAATAAAATTTAACAGAAAACCGAATATTAGAAAAAGATTGTGCTGTGAGGTAGTTTTGTGATCCTCTTACAAGGATATACAATAATATGGGTAAAAATTTTAACACAGAAGCCGTAAATTACTGTTGAGTTTTATTTTGAGCGAAAAAAATAAAACTCATTCATAATCATTATTTTTGAGTTCTATTTTTTTTTTATCAAAAATAATGATTATGGTCTAAGTTTTATAAATAAAAAAGTAAAAAATTAAAATATAATCATTAAAATGTAGTTTTTATAATATAACTTATAATAATTACGGTCCCTGGTTTGAAATATACATTCTATGCACTTATTCCGCAGAGGAGCAATTTATGCTGCATTCCATACAAACATGCGTACATTATAGCAAATGTACGACCTGGCAGACCTTTCATTAAATTAATTAACTTTTTTGAGTAAATATTGTCGGGTGCATAGATACGTTCTGTATGTCAGAATCAGAGACTACTCGTACCGGCGGTTGCCACTTAAATTCATCATCAAGCTGAAAATTATGTTTTCAGTTAAAACTGAAGACTTGTGTAAACACTTATGAATGGCCACTCGGCCTGTACGAGGACGATGTTGAAAGTTTAATGATTCTTTTTATTTATTTCCCATTTTTACCAACTGAAACTGTAGAAATATCTACAACAGGCCGAAGCAGGTGCTCGACTTCACAAACTCTGTAACGTTTTTAATTGTTATTGGCGATTGACATGGTGTAGATGATGACTTGATGTACTCCTGCCCCATCCAAGTGCCCGTTTCAATTGCAATTAGTCTTGTCTTTCTGTGTCCATAGAAAAATGGCAGAAGCAAGCAGCATTTTAAGACCCCGTAATTAAAGTACAGGGGTCTATTGACTTTGTCACAAAAAAATATGTGCGTAACAGGCAGAAGGAGGCGTGGCAGACCCCATAAAGTATATATATTCTTGATCAGCATCAACAGCCGAGTCGATATAGCCATGTCCGTCTGTCCGTCTGTAATAGCGCCTAGATCTCAGAGACTATAAGAGCTAGAGACTCCAAACTTGGTATATAAACTCGTCTATATTGCACGCAGAGTTTTAGATTTTGAATTGGACCACTGTATCATATAGCTGCCATAGGAACGATCAGTCAAAAATCAAGTCTTAGTATGAACAACTTTTTTGTTAATGGAGATATCTGAGCCAAGCCGACAGAATATGCATATCTGATGGTCCCATACATACTGACTAAATTTGGTATATATGGGGATACTATTTGATAGCAGCCACAGGAACGATCGATCGAAAATATAGATTTTATTTAAAACAGTGTTTGATTTTCCATAGTAAGTACGGGGTCTCCGACAGTCGAGTTTGCTCGACTGTAGCACCGTCGACTAGTTTTATTTTTCACAAATGCTTAGGGGAATATATATTTAATTATAAGATAGATTAAATAGAGTTATTTAACACCAATGTAATTTTAAAGTACTTCGCATAATCTATCAACGGAATTTCTTTTACTATTGTATCTAGGTCAATCTGTAGATGACTAAGGAAATTTATCTAATAATACAAAATATTTAATATTAAATAGGTAAATAATAAAAAATAATAGAATAATTATCTAAAGTTGGATTTAATTAAATGATGGAAAAATTTTTTTTTTATATTGACTTTTGAACTTTTACTGCTTTGAAAAAGCATTCAAATTACTTTTAGTTTTATATAATGTCTCTATTAGCGTAGATATATACTTATTTTAATCCATTCATTCACCTTATCATCTTATCACTTCGATAAACTACGCCACGTGGCAGACTTTGTCTTTGTTCGTGAGATATAGAACAGAATCAATGAATATATTATAAAACAAGGATGGAAATGAAAAAAAAAAAAAACAATTATCATTATCACAGGTCTATAATCAGGCAACTTGTGCAATGTGCCTGCTATCTAATAAGGGTACCCGGGGGGATTGTGCGGATTGAGCATAAAAAGCGACCAGCGGCCCACAAACAAATATTTACATATGTATTTCAATCCGTCATTTGGTAGTCACAAGCGTGAGAAGAGTAAACACAGAACTTGGTATCTGCAACATGCATAAGTGGAGAGAACTTTGGTAACCCTGCAACAACAACAATAACAACAACAACAAGAGCAGCAGCAACCCTAAACTGATGATGTTGTCGACTGGCTGCGAAGGAGGCTGACTTATTTCACGTCTTGGCATCAACAACGACCCCGCCAATTGGCAAAGTCAACGGAAGAGTCATCAGTTCGCGATGGGATGTGGGTGGTTAAAAGGCAGGATGGGGGTAGTGGGAGGTTGACTTCAAAGGACGCAGTGCGCAGTGGGCATTTCAGTGCCGGTCTCATCCGCAACACGTGCCGCTTCGGCGTCGCTCGAGTTAAGAACGCCAATTGTTTGTCGGACATAAACTGCAGTCCAACTGTGGCTCGACTATGATACGAATAGCTTCCCTCTCTCTCCTCCTTCCTCCTCTCTCCCTCTCACCGCACACACATAAAAAGCAATAAACTAAAATTAAGTCAGAAAACGTGTCAAAGTCAGTGCTCAGTGCACTGACAGTGATGCAAAAACAAACACAAATAGCGAACGTCGCTCCTTGTTTACCTTCATAAAACCCAAACCAAACCCAAACCCATCAAGCTCGCTAACGGTTCGCCCGTTTGCCCGTCGGCTTTTCCTCGCAAGGAATCACTTCGGGAATCACTGATGTGACTTTCATAATATAATATCAGCCCAGCTCAGCTCAGCAGTCACCCCACAGTGTGCTCACTGTACTCACCCCCTCTGATTACTGATTACTAAACTGAGTGTTCTGTGCGCAATCACACAAGAGTTCTCATTAAACAAACTGGTAGTTCGTAATATTTTCAACACACTTAATTAGTGGGCATCAAATAATGTTATTCAACAAAGATACATATATTAATAATATTTTGAAATTATTTTGAACGGATTTGTGGGAAACGGACATCTCTTTTCTATATGTTAGCCTCTTTCAAAAGTTGCATAAATTATTATGAAATTTATTTAAAATGAGGCTATTATAAAATATAGCTATCATAGGGAACATTGGATATTTGTCCTTTTTATGTATCAACAACTTTTGCTTTTAAAAATATAAGCTTGATTTCTGAAAAATACGAATAGCAAATATAAAAAAATGTCATGCATCTGTTTAGCGTTAATATTATATTCAAATATCTATTAAAAATAAAAATTCATAAGTATGTTTAGACAAATATGAAATTATTAATTCGTTTCTGGGCTCATATCTTAAATGTTAAATACATAAGAAAAGGTGTCACATTCTAAAATATCTCTCAGTTCTAAATTGCTACCTCTAATTTAAGCTAAACTATGAAAAAAGGCCTTCAACTTATTTTTAAAAGCTGTTTTCAAGGTTTTGATATTTGATGCCAATTATGATCTAAATTTAGGTAATCTAGCTTAAATGCTGTATAAACCATTGATTCATTCTTCAAGAATTCATTCTAAGATTTGACAAATAGATAGGTGGTAATGGCTGATTAAAGTTTTTATGCAAAGTAAGTGTCTAAAAGCATGCAATAAAATTTTTTTTCAATTTATTTAAATAAGTAACTGGTATCCTATAGTCGGGAGCTCGACCATAGCCTTTCCCAATTGTTTTTAAACTGATTTTCTTTTTATAGAACTAATCAAATTTATCCCTATAGACAGATTTATTTACTTAATTTCTATGTCTTAAGAAAGGAATTGATAAGGATAGGAAGGAACGTTAAAAAAGGTATTGATTTGTAAATATGAAACAAGGCTCTTTATTAAATATACAGAGAATTTAATGGACTTTCGACATACTCCCTTCATTGTTGTTATGGTACATAGTACATTATATTGCTATGCATGGATAATGCTTGTATCGTATGTAGGATTAAGTTTATAGTTCTTGGCGAATTAAATCCTATTGTTAGGGGGGAAAAGAACGCTACATACGTGTAGTTAAGAGTACGGGGAATATACTGCACATTATGTTTTTTTTTTTTACTTAGCATCTTTGGATCTTTGGATACGGAACGAAAGGGGGGCATGGGCGGCACGTTTTATTTGTTTGTTGTCACATGGCGACGTTTGGCAGCAACGGTAAAGGACGTGTCACGTGCCATATTGTTCTTCCTGATGGCCATGGCTTTGGGCTATGTAATGTTCGGGTGTTAACACAAACTTTGTGTGTCTGATTCGATATTTTGCCAAGGCGAACCGGTAACGCCCACCCTGCCCAGGACACACTCCCAGCTCCCAGATGCTGCAAATGATGAGTTGTGCCTAATTCATAACCACATCGAAAGGAATTAACTCACAGCATGAGAGATTCTCTCCTCTTCCATGGGGCGGTTGTCAGAAGAAGAAGGGTGGAATTCTTCCGTGTTAAAATCAAGACACTTTTATACACGTGTCTTAATTCGTTTGGGTGAGATTTTAAAAGGAAGCCAAGGGGTTTAAATGAAATAAACTTTGGTAGCGTCATCAATCGATTGGGCGGCAAATAAGGGAATTGTAGCGATATATGATTTTGATACCCTGCAGTTTTAAGGGTGTTGAATATTTATCTTTAAAGTTCTTAGAGTGCAATACTCAAGGAAAGACTGTATATTAAAGAAAATTTCTTTTCTTCCTGTATATATTGCTAGTCGCCTTTCGCACTCTTCGTGCTGCTTTGATAAAAGTGCAAACGCTGTAAATACTCGTACTAAACTAGACCAACTTCAAACTTTGCCAAAACTGAACAGATTTTCAAGCAGAATGTCATAGTTTGACCTCCAAATTTATTCTGCATTAAAATTTTATTAACTATATTTTGTTAAGTTTATTATTTTTCGCCAGAATGCGATTTTTATGGAAAAATGTTAAATTTGAATTGTTAATTTGCAATCAACTTGTTATGTCATTATTAGTGTAAAACAACATTTGAAATTTAATTTTGATACGGTTAATTTTTCGTGTGATATCATGGCAAAATGAATCTAAATTCTCCCTTGTAAAGTTGCTAGTTCAAAGGTGTGACAAACTTGAAACTCTCACAAACTAAACAGATTTTCAAGCGGAATTCATTAAGGAAAATATCTAAGTTTCTCGAGGAATACCAATTTTAAGCAAAAAAGAAACACAAATTCTTCACTTATTTCTTCTTATTCCCATGGAGGAGCCTTAAGTACAAAAGAGGCAACAAATGCGTATGAATATGTATCCATATTTATTTATGCACGTTCGATTGTTATGATTTTTGAGTCATGTTGTATTGTAGGAGGTACAAACAAATAATTTTGTCAGATATATACTTTGATAGCGGAGTGCAAACATCCTTTCGTAGGTGAAATAACATCGGATGTGGCTGTGTTTGACGCCAGGGGGTCGTTTTTTTTTTGCTTGGTTGCTGGCCAAAGATACTTGTGCGAGGATAGCAGCAAGCCATCAACAGTTTTCAAGTAATCTCTTGTTTGTTTCATTGTCTCGGCATTCATATATTGTTGTTATACATTATCAACATAACTGCAATGACAAGGCATTGCGACTTGGACTTGGACTTGGACAACAGACAGAAGACAACAGACCATCAGCAGCAGGAGCAGCATTCATGGGTACGAGTAGAAACTAGTTAGTCAGAGATCGGCACAAGTAAGCAATTTCACAAATAAGAACATATTCTCTGTGTACCCAGGCACGACAGGAGGATAAGATAAGAACTGAATTCCGCCAGCGCCTGCTGTGCAGGTCAGACACAACTTGCGCAGTATGACGTACTCTTCTCCTCTCTCTCTCTCTCTTTTTCCCTCTTCTTCCCTCTCTTTTTTCCCCTTTTTGGGGAGACTTCGACGGCTCACACCAATCCGTTGAAGCTGCTGCATCACAATCATAAATAATTATACCCTATAATCATATTTTGAAACATAGAATTGAGTATATCGAATTTTAAAAGTATTTTTAATAAAACCTGTCACATATTTAGTTAACTTTATTTATTATTTATAATTATTTTGTTTTAAATAATTCTCGATAGTGTAAATATCAAATTGGAGTTAAATTTGATGATAAAACATAAATTTGTCTTGTAAAGTACATGAAAAAAGACATTTACACACATAAATGCTCATGTTCTCCGCTCACTATTAAAGCCTCTATACGTATATTATCATGTTTAACTAGTCTAACTATTAATTAAAATTATTTTGGTCTGATTGGGGTTTTCTGGGTTTTCCCCAATCCTAGCAACAAATGTTGGGCCAATCATTTTCTTTTTAATTTTAGATTCCCCAGAGATTTTAATTTTAATTTATTTTGTAATTTAAATATATGTATATATTTTTTTTAGTTTTTATATTATATTTTTAAATTAATTCTTGTGTCGGCTTCTTTTAGCCTGACAATAAATAAATAAATTAATATCCACTTTACAGGGTATTTACTAGTAAATACTCTTCTTAAGTAGCGTAATTTTCAACATGTTTTACTTAATTATAAAAGACAACAGACAGACATCTAACTCAGATTTTCAATCAAAGTAACAGTTTTCTAAATTTACAGGGTATACTGACAAGATTAGAAATTTTGTAAGTGTCGTTTTACAAGTGTGAATACCCTAAACATGTGTTTGCATTTTCAGATCAAGCATAATGAGCATCCATCCAAGTAAATAATGTTATGTTAATGTAATTAGAATACATCATCAATTTCGAAAACGCAATAAATCCTTTTTAAATTTTTTAAGTATGCTAGGCGAAATTGAATTGTCCCCAAAAGGCCATTATTGGCTTTGGAAAACCTTTTTCGCCTATTCTAATCCTTCAATTCATCTAAATGGAGTCAAATCCGAAAATTGGATTGGAGAGTAACGCCCACTCTTTGTCACGCCAAACGGAAAACCAAACCAAACCAAACCAGAACAGACCAGACACAGTACACAGTACACATTTATGGCTAAGTATTTCGGTCGTTTCATCCCCTTCTTCCACCGTCTTTTCGTTTACCCCACCTACCCATTCCATTGCTGTTAATGTGCCAGCCAAATGCTCAATTGCGGTAGCCCAGGACATGCCAATGAGACTAGAATAGGGGATTTCCACTCAACATCATTGTGTTCTTAGCCAAAGTGTCCGAGGCGACGATGCTGCTGCAAATGTAAACAGAAGAAAATGGATATTCAATTACTTAAACGGTTAGTCCATTGTTGAATATACGAGTACACAAATTTGCATATTTCTTATTTGTCTGTTTGTTTCCATCAAGCAATAGACAACTGTTTAAGCCAAAATAGTTAGTGTTCATGCAATAATAT
>JBAMBK010002203.1:0-98985 GCA_037043435.1 Drosophila suboccidentalis | reverse complement strand
TATTTTAAATGCTCTTTATTAATTTAATAAAAGTCTCAAAAATGTGAAGAAATATATAAAAATGTTTTATCAACTTTTACCAAGTAAAAAAAAATTAAAATTAATAAAATTTAGTTGAAAAGTACAGTAAATCAAAAGAGTCAATAATTTTCATTATACAATATTTAACTAAATGATATATAATTCTTTATAATGAAGTTTCAACTTTCCATAGACCTTTTTATTTACTTATTCAAGTGCATTTGTTTATATCATGTTCAGAGATAACTTTCCAATGATATATTTCTTTTGTAAACAACTCGTTTGTTTATTTCTTTTGGTTTATTTCCGATAAGTTTGAGTATGTTCAATTAATTACCAAAACTTGAGAATTATTCACTCAAAAATACCTCAGCTTAGCACGTGTAATTGCTGAAGACGATATGAAATGGCACTGACCGAAAATTGTTATTTTATTGCACGACACTAGCTCATGGCTACACTGAGAGAAATTATAAATGAAAATACATTGGTGAACGTAAATATTTAAAGTAATCAAATTTTATGTTTTAAAGAACACAACATAAAGAAGACGAGGCAGAAAATTGAAACTATTTTGTTAGTATTTAATATTGTATAGAAAAACAAAATAAGCATTAAATATTAAATATTTCTCGCAGTGTAAAAATCTAAGGAATTACTCAAAATGCTTATCAATTCAAGCGAAAAATAGCGATAAATTTGAAATTATCGCAGAGTGATCAATCCTGTGGGTGATCAATTCAGGCCTTGGGGATCGGGATCGGGACTTATCAGGGAAGCGTATAAATATAGCTGACTTTCGGCCAATTGGGGTTAGTGTGACCCAGTCAAGGGTAACGAACAGACAGCAAATACGAAAGTTGCAAAATGTTAAAGTGGCTGCTACTCGTGGCAGCTGTGGTGGCCGTTGTGAGTGCGGAACTGCACCGCATTCCCCTCCAGAGGCATCATCACAAGCGGAATCGCCAGCAGGTGAAGGCGGCAACTCGATGGCTGCATACGAAGTATCATCCACAGAACGAATTCTATGTGCCGGACTATCAAGCACCCGACTATGGCTCGAATAGTCAGGAGAGCGGCGATGACTACACATCGGAGGCACTGGTGAATAACCAGAACCTGGACTACTATGGCGTCATTGGAATTGGCACTCCGCCGCAGTACTTCAATGTGGTGTTCGACACGGGCTCGGCGAATCTCTGGGTGCCGTCGGTGATGTGCCTGGCGAGCGATGTGGCCTGCCAGAACCACAACCAGTACAACTCGAGTGACTCCATCACGTATGTGCCGAATGGCAGCAGCTTCTCCATCCAATACGGCACGGGCAGCCTCTCCGGATTCCTCTCCACGGACACGGTCAACATCGATGGCCTGGCCATACAGAGCCAGACATTTGGCGAAGCTGTTTCCCAGCCAAATGGCAGCTTCACTGGCGTTCCCTTCGATGGCATTCTGGGCATGGCATATGCATCCATTGCCGAGGATCAGGTGACTCCGCCGTTCTACAATCTCTACAACCAAGGTCTGATTGATGCGCCCACCTTTGGCTTCTATCTGGCCCGCAATGCCTCCTCCCAGTATGGAGGTCAACTGGTGCTCGGTGGCATCGATTATCAGCTCTTCAGCGGGGATTTGACCTATGTGCCCGTCTCCCAGCAGGGATACTGGCAATTCAACATGAACAGTGTGGTTATGGGCTCACTTGTCATCTGCTCCAATTGCCAGGCCATTGCAGACACAGGAACCTCCCTCCTGGCCTGCCCCGGCAGTTCCTACACCATGTTGAACCAGCTCATTGGTGCTCAGCTCATTGATGGTGATTACTATGTCGACTGCTCCACGGTTAATTCCCTGCCCACGCTCAGCTTCAACATAGGCGGCACCAACTTCCAGCTGCCCCCCTCCGCTTACATCAGCATCTTCTCGGAGGAGGGATCCACTTACTGCATGTCCAGCTTCACCTACATCAACACCGACTTCTGGATCCTTGGCGATGTCTTCATTGGCCAATTTTACACACAATTCGACTTCGGGCAGAATCGCGTTGGATTCGCAACTGCCGTTTAAGGAAACCCCTAAGATCTTGGAATTGATTTGATCAGTACCAGCAATTATTCAAATGAGAGGAAAAATACTTTAAGAAAAAATATAAAAAAAAAATAAATATGCAGTTTATAATGTAAATGAAAACGTTGATCTTTTATTGAGTTGTGTAAAATGCTTTAATTCATTCTCTCAAATATTTTCAGAATCAGCAGTCATTTTAAAGAATAAATAAATTAATGGAATGCTCTCTATAGAGAACAAATTTATATCAGATATTTCCACATTCATCCTAATTTTATAAAATTGAAAAAGTTGTTGATTAAATCAAAGAAATAACAATAATTATTACACAGTGGGTTCAGTTTAATTGACATAATATAGAAACGAATAAAAAAATTTAATTTTCATTCTCTAAAGCAAACTCAAAGGGATTCCTAGAACAAATGGTTAGAACTAGATATTGACGAAGGAAACTTGAATTATACTTATGTATTCTAAAAGAATAAAAGCTTGTCCAACAATAAATAAAAAAATTAAAACTAGCATTTTAAATAGGAGCTTATAGAAACAAAATACAAATTTAATTGACAGGTTAATAAGATTTGAGTCGAAATTATTTGATAAGAAATCTGTTCGCTA
The DNA here is from genome assembly GCA_037043435.1 of Drosophila suboccidentalis. NCBI lineage: Eukaryota > Metazoa > Arthropoda > Insecta > Diptera > Drosophilidae > Drosophila > Drosophila suboccidentalis. The sequence continues at coordinate 96,279 of JBAMBK010002203.1, read as the reverse complement.
TAGCAAAGCAAAGCTATATAGTAAAATCGTTTTAAAAAATGTATTTGTTAGCATTTATTAGTAAAAAAAAAAATAATAATAATTTTTTTGTATAATTTATCGGGGGATCGGGGAGTTACAAGAAATATTCTTGCCGATTTTGATTGCGCGTCATTGATAGTGATCAATTGATAATCGACTATCGATAAACGATATAAATTGATTATTAATTATTGAATAATTCCTCGAGTTGTTGCATTATTTGTTGTCCGGCGATGGAGGCTTGTTGGTGGCACCAGAGCAATAATTGCCGCCGTAGATGCCACGGGGAGTGCGAGGCAGTTGCTGTTGTTGTTGCTGCTGTTGCTGCTGCTGTTGTTGTTGCTGTTGTTGCTGCAACTGTGCTTGTTGCTGCTGCAGCTGTTGCAAGAAACGTTGCTGCAACATTGCCTCATAGAGTATAGCAGCAGCAGCAGCATTGGTCGATTGTTGCTGCTGTTGCTGCTGCTGCTGTTGTTGCTGCTGCTGCAACTGTTGGTGCTGATGATGCTGTGTGGCATTCTGACGGATATTAGCCGCCAGCAGCTGAGCATAGACCTGGCTAATATCATTGGCATTGCCACTGGCCATGCCATAAATGGGCATGGACATGTTGTTGGAGCCACCAGCAACCAGATGCTGTTGCTGCTGTGCCTGTTGCTGTGGCAGCTGATGGTGCAGCAGCTGCAGATACATGTGCGACAGTTCGTTGATCGAAGCGGCACTCGAGACAGGAGCACGTCCTGCCAAGCCAGGATCTCCTCCAGTTGCACTCGGACATTGCTGTTGTGCCTGACTGGGATGATAAGCTGCGGACTAAAAAAGAGAATCAGATATTATATTCTTATATATTCTGACTAAGTATGAATTTGGTTGGTAAATCGGACTATTAAATCAAATAGAATTTTAAATTTAAGGTCGCTTCATACTTAATTCAAGAATCTTAAATTTGTATAAACAAAACGCTTTAAATTCAAGACGGACATACTTAATTTTATGCAGGCTAGATGGATTTCTCCGAGTGTAACTTACGCTGCCGTGACGTGTGGCATGTGAGGCATGAGCTGCCGTGGCAGCTGCCGCTGCCTGCTGCTTGCGATCGTACAACGCCTTGGCGCCCCGCTCGAATCCCGGCGGCGGCTGCGCCTTCTGTTGAGCTGCTGCTGTTGTTGCTGCTGTCGATGCCAATTGGCAACTGGACTTGGTCGGCGGCGGTTTGAAAAACGAGTGCAAGTCGTCGCCGGAGAGGGCGTAGTGCTCGGCGGCCTTGTGGTAGCTGAAGCTGCCGTGCTCCGGATGCCCCGTCGTGTCGCCGTAAAGTGCGTTCAGCACTTCGGTCAGAAAAATTGTTGTGGCCGCCGCCGTTGGCCGCCCGTCCCCAGTGTCGGAGGGCGGGGGCGGAGGGGGCGGCGGTGTCAGTGTCGCTGGCGGCAACTCCTCCATGCGCACGGAGGCGCCTTGGGTGGCGTCCATTGGGACATTGGGACGCCAAATCTTCTTGGCCAGCTGCTCGTAAATGTTGGCTTAAATAATCGAAAAGGCATTTCAATCAAAGGGGGATTTTTAGTGATCGCAACTAAATTCATCTTACGCTCAGCTGATCTCTTGGCGCCGTGGGAATCCATTGGGAGATCTTTGTGTCCAATATAAAAAGAACCCTACGAGACTCGCTCTGTTCCAAGTTGTAAATATAACTGGCAGTCGATATTAAGTCTGTCTCCAGCTCTGATTTGTTTATATCAATTGCAATTTGTTTATAATATCGCGCTTCTCTTCTCTCTTTTAATTATTTATTAAACTTTTCCCACACACTTTTATTATTTCTGGTTAATATTTCGCAGCAAAAACAAAGTGACATCTCCGTCAAGCAGACAGACGGAAAAGTTTCCGCATTCAATCAACAGAGAGATGGGCAGCACTGGCAGCATTCAACTTTTATAATGGCCAGCTCAATTTTTATAGTGGAATGACACTTGAATTCACTTAAAATCATTTAACATTTAATTCTGAACGAAATTGTTTAATTATCTAAAGAAAAACAAATCAAGTTATTAAATTTTAGTAGAAATTCTACTATTCTCGAATCTTTTCCCCATTAAAATGCTTCGGTAACAATATATCTAGTTAATTTTTATAGTGGAATGACATTTGTGCAAATTCATTAGGAACTCAGGAACAATGTTAATTAATTTAAAAGTTATTCCAATTCAGAAGATTAATTGATATTTTTATTATCATTTGTTCAATCCAAATATAAATATTAATTAATACCTTAAACAAAACCCATACAATTTTCTCAACACTCTTTTAAGCGACCGTTAATCATCCGATTTTCCTTATTCCCAATACGTATAGTCTAACATGGGGATAGCTTCAGTACAGAAATAGGCTGGGTCATACATACATAAGTATATTCATACAAATCTACTTAAATTCCATACACGATTAAAATTTAATTTTAATAATAAAATTAAGCTTTATAACATAAAGATAAATTTGATATGGGATCAATATACAACAATATTTACTTGTAAAATATTCACACAGTTTAGTTTCTAATTTGATTAAAAATTAATCAATTCCTGATTTAATGCAACATGTTCATATAAATAACAATTTGTAGTCTTTATTAAACAATTACAATGGTCAAAAAATAGATTAAGGCGTGTTAAATTTGTTTAGCTTAAGAAATATTTCACATTTTTAGATTGTGGTTGGTCCGACAGCCTCGTCAACAGTTTCAACAATGGCGTAACAGAATCCGGCGCCAGTTCCGGCCAATTTGGCGTGTCCTGGCAGCTTCAATAAGGTTGGCTGGGATCTGAAAAAAGCAAAAGCAACGAGAAAAGTACGAGTAATAAATTAACAACTGAAAATCTCAATTCGGGACACGGAAGATTAAATACAATTAATTAGCAAATAATAATTTCTTTAAATATATCTCTGAATTAATTGGGGGCAGTATAGAAACAAAAACACTTGAGATAGAACTGTTTTCAAAGATTTCTATAAGCGATTTGCTTCTATTATCCATAATGCTAAATTCTTTCCTAAATACTAATCTAAACTTTTCAGATTTGGGACTTGTTGTGCTTACAAGTTCTCCGTAGCATTGTTTCCGCAATTGCCATGCTCGTTCCAGCCCCAGGTGTAGATCTCGCCAGCTTTTGTGCGCAACAGACCGTGCTCCGCCCCCATGTGTAGATGTCCAGGGCTCTGTCCCTCCTCCAGTTGCAGGTGGAGCGGCGTTGGCGTCGCCTGCTGTTCACTAAATCCGCCGGTTCCGAGTTGACCATAACAATTGCGACCCCAAAGGAGAATCTTGTTGGATTTCAGTATGACCGCATTGTGTGTCCAGCCCACGGCGAGTTGGCCCACATCCTCATCGAAATGGAATACATTGGACTGGCCAAACTTGTTGTCGCCAAGTGCCACAATGCGTTTGCCCGCTTGCGCATCGAGGCACTTGAGGAGCAAGTGATTCTGTCCACTGACCACAGACAAAATGCGCAGCTCGTTGGGATTATGCACATGTATTTTCATCACGTTACTGCGGTGCAATGTGGTTGCTGTGATGTCCAGCTCTGTGGGTGCGGGATCCATGATGCGCAATCTTCCGAATACATAAATGATGTTATTCACCGAGAGCACGGCGCAATGTCGCAGGCCGAAGCTGACCCGATGAGCAGCCTCATCCCGAGGCAGACGCACCCGCATCGGCCGTCGCACAGACGTGAAGCCACGCTGACAAATCCCCAGCTGCTGAAAGGCATTGGAGCCCCAGACAAACAGATGCTTGTTGGCGCTAATCGCACCGGAAATATCCCAGCCACAGCTGATGGACTCTATTGGCTCTTCCTGCAAAGATTACAAGATTATACAACTTGGTATCGCTTGAAATTGTGTCGCTTACCTCAAAGTACTCGGTGGGCACCATGCTGAACTCATTGTGGCACTCCTCCGTGGAGTTGACACCCAGCTGGCCACGATTATTCCAGCCACAAGCGTGGACACGTCCATTGTTGTCCAAGATAAGAACATGACCTCCGCCGCCGCGTATGCAGCGCACCAGCTGAGGCACAAACGAGTATTTGGACAGTCGCTGCGGTGTCATGCACAGCTCCGATTCGTGGCCAAGGCCAAGTTGACCGTGAGAATTGGCGCCCTGTAAGCGCAACCGAAAGGAAATCGCTCATTAATTTGCAATGCAAACGACATTTGGCCATTTAGCCAATCTGCATTGTTGTTTTTTAGGCGATGTCGCCGGCTCTTACCCAAGCATAGACATCGACATCCATTGCGACCACCAGTTGCACTAGTCGACGAGTTGCAGGCGTGCTTCACACTGGATCTAAGTCTGGGTCTGGGTCGGCGGGTCAGGGGCTTTCAAGGGGGAGGGGGCGGTAGCGGTGGCGTTGCACTTCCGGTTTGTGTTTCACACGTTGATTTAATACGCCGCAGTCACGCCAACAATGTCCGTGTCGCCCTTTTTTGCCAACTGCTGCGTGTCCTCGTCGTTGTCGTCGTCGTTGTCGTCGTCGTTGTTGTCGTCGTCGTCCTCCTGGCACGTTGCTTTGTCCTGCGCTGCTCATGTAAAACTGAGACTTCGTTGCCGGCCAAATAACTTTTATATCGTTCCGTGGCGCGTTTGTCCTTGCTGCAGTTCGGCAAAGACCACACAAATTATATGCATGTGTATTCTATGTGTGCGTATTACGTTCGTATTAGTTTACTTTAAATTAAAAAGTGTTTATTCACACATTTTGTCTGCACTTTGATAAAGTAAATAGCGCAGTTTCCATTGCAGAGCTGCCAATCAGGCGAAATCTTTGTTATTGTTTACATTATGCGGGCATTCAATTTACTGGTTATGCCGGTTTGACAAGGTGGCAACATGCGCATATCATATGCTCTGGCTTCAAGGCTAGTATGCTGTTCACACTAACTGAAGCTTTGTGTGAAGCTATTATTTATTTACAAAGTGATTAATTACATAATATTTATCTGGTAGGCTAAATATTTGGTAAAGGTCTAGAAGCAGTAGCCAGTCTCCAAAAAAAAAAGAAACACACACATAGAAAGAGGGCGATTTATGATGAATTTAGGTGAAAAAATTTTTAGGGGGTCTCTACTAGTTTTTTTTTTATTGAATTTTGAAATTGGGAAATTTTCAATGCAAAATGAGCTTTTGCATCATTGTTTTGTGAATGTTTTCAATAATATGTTCATTTTTGTATTAAAATTAAAAAAAAAACTACTGGAGACCCCCTAAAATTATTTTTACCTAAATTCATCATAAATCGCCTTCCTTCTGTTTTTTTTTTTTTTTTTTTTGAGACTGGCTACTGGTTCTAGACTGTTACCAAATAATTAATTAGTAGTTAATATCACAGAGAAATGCATAAAATTTATATAATTATGAATCATTGAATAATTTTAACTTCAACTTTGCATCATTTATGTACATCACGATATTTGACAACTCTTTTCGAACCACATAACAGCATATCATATTCGCGCCTTCTGAATATCGGCACAAAAAGTGCACAGAAAGTTGTGCAATAAAACTTATCCGACTTGAAAATACCCAAGCAATTGGTTGGAGTACAATATAAGTTTATTTTATAACCCTATTTTGGGGGCTCATAAGCAATTTCTTAAAACTGTTTCAATTAATTGGTCAACGATTTAATTTCAAAATGTCGCATGCAATGGAAAACTAAGCGAAAATTGCCTCTGACTGCGTTCGCTTGCGTGTGGCGACTTTTCAATGTGAAAAACATTAGTTTTTCATTTGTGGCGTTTAAGGCGTAGGCAAACCCGTTGTTGGGTCTCTATTTTGCATTGCAAATGCAAACTCAAAGTGCATTTTTCACCTGACCAACGGCGACTTTTTGCTCTCTTTTCTCCTACTTCACTTCTTTCTGCTTTTGGCAGTTGTGTTGCATGCTAATGGTACATTGCAGTATTTATTATGTCTTACCGTTAGGGTTATGGTTAGTGTGTTGCGCATTTGTTGCTGCCGTGATTTCAGTTGAATGTAATTAAAAACCATGAAGCACATTTATTAAATTGATGACCAATCTTGTATACCCTAGCAGAGTGTTCTGGTATTAATTGAAACCGTAAACTTTGTTAAAATGTGAATGATGTGCTGAAACATTCTATAATATTTATTTAGTTATCAACAGTTGTTATAAATATAGCCATATCCAAAATTCTAGTTGGTTAGTAAGTAGAGTATTCGTGCGTTGTTGCTTTTTGTTTCATCTTGGACCACTCCTAATGATTTTTCTTTCTTAAGTTCGCCCCCTTTTTCTGACGACAATTAAAGCTTAATTAATATTGCATGCACTTTAACCTTCGCCCTGAACTTTGACTGTGATTATTACAATATTTCAATATGCGGTTTGCGTGACGGTTTAAGCGGAAGGCGGGGTTTATAATCGCTTTATATGACCAAGTAAGATATTAAAGCTTGGTAATGCTCAAATGCAAAAACATTCAAAATTTGTCTCTTAAAAATTGTCAGATTCTCAAGAAAAGTTCGTATTTTTTCTATATAAATTCATATAGCTAATTTTGAAGTATCACTAAATCTATCGAAATCTTATTCCAATTCATCAAGAAGCTATTTTTCAAGTTGCATAACTAATAAATGAATAGCTTACTTTCTTGCAAGTGTAATTCGTTCTGAATTCTTATTAATATATCGTACAGCTCAATTTTCCCCTCTACAAATTAAGTTTGTTTAAATTTGCCGCCCTAATTTCACTGTTTTTCAACTAGTCGATCAGCTGTTTGAACCACTTGTTCCGTACAACACTTGCGATAGCCATGCCGATAGTTTTGTCACGTAAACAGTGCTGATAAACGACACGCTCAGTGTTGCTTAACTTCTTTAGGGGAACAAGCGCGCGCATTTAAATGGGGATGCGTGATTGCTTGTATGTGTGCTTGGACTTTCTTTGTTTTCCCGGGAGAGCGATTCTATTGAAGGCGAACGTGACTCCATTTTCTACATGTTATTCCTATATTGTGGGACTTTTTACGTCTTTAGGTTCTATTTTTTCGTGTTAGCTAGTAACGATTTTAGCTATTTTGAAATTAAATGTAATTTGATGGGCAAATCTGCTGTGGTCGTTGTCTCTGCATTCGCAATGAGGGTGGAGAAAACTGCACATGTTTGCATTTTCTGCGCATTGTTTTTTCTAATTTTGTTGCTTCCTTTTTTAATGGTTACGATTTGGCAAGGTTGAGGGAAGGTTGAGGTCGGAAACGTCGATTGGCACTTGTAATTAAACAGTTGCCTTTTAATGCCAATTGTTGTTTCTCCTTTAATTGGTTAACCTTCTTTCGCCAATTCTGTTATCAGCAGATGTGTTCTAAATTATTTCTCCCAAAGTTAAATTAGATTTTAAAAGCAGTTTTGCTATAAGTTTATTTACACTTTGAGAAATTAAAAATCTATTAATTTACTGTCATTGAATGTTTTATTGGTATTTTTTGTATGGGATTCTTATGCAATATTCTAGAAGTATTTACATCGTCAGATCTGTTAATATAACAAAGTTTTTATCAAATACATTACAACCTATCTATGGTAATAAATTCTTCTCAGTTAAATGATGTCGAATATTAATTTAGATGATTCCTAGATTTGATTGCCTGATTTTTGTTTGCAAATTTATATAGATTCTAAATTATATATTATATAATATTCTGAGTAGTATTTATTCAAATTCTTAGGAAAATGAGAGCTTTTGAGGAAGATTTCAATAGCTAATTAGAAATATACTTTAATCTTAGCCCCGTTTAAGGAGATAATCAACTGTATTATTATTATTTATTATTATTTTTCTTTTCAATTATTTTCATTTCAATCTGATGACTGGGCTGACCCAACGAGATCGGAGCTCTTTAGAGTCGGCAATTCCAATTGATGGAAGATAGACGCTGTCAAAGCCAGGAGCATAAATTTTGAAGCATCGTCTGTAGGGATTGCATCAAATACAATTGGGAAACAAATTCAACTATCAACAGCGGCAATGTTGATGTCAATGTCGATGTCGATGTCAGCGTACAAAAGTCATTTGACCACTAATCATGACTGCGGTTTTAGCCGTTGTCCACAGCTCGGTTAGGCCACAGACACAGACACAGACACATACTCAACACAAACACACAGACTCTTACACACAACCGTACAGACCGAATTAAGCCAAAATCGTGGCCAAAACCAAATCACATTCCCATTCCGGCTTCCATAGTCATTCCCATTCCCAAAATTCGAATCAAATTCCCTGTTCCGCACAGCAGTCAAATTATGAAAAGTGTGCACTTTGCGTCTGACACTTCAAATTAAATTTGAAATTTGAAATGTCAGAATCGAGAGGGGGAGGGGGTTAGGGGAAAGGTATATGCGCCCTTTGCCATCAGTTTGCTCAGTGCATTCCCTAATTGCTCAATCAAAAACGTATGCAATTCCCTTGGGGTAAATCCCAAACCTGAAGCTTAAAATATATATTTTCAAAAACTGCATTTCATACTTAAACTTTGCGCCACGTCGCGACGGAAGTGAACGAGGAAGTGTTTGGCGGTTGAACGAGTCAGCCAAGAAGAAAGCTGAAAGTGGGCGAGGGGAAAGTTAACTGAGGGAACGAAAGTGATTGCCAGAAGCAACTCCAAAGACAACAATGCCAAAGTTTGCCTCCTGCCTGGCCCCTGCCTGGGGGGGGGGTAGGTGGGGGAGGGGGTAGTGGGTGCTGGTAAACGGAAACGGAAGCGCATTGAGCAAAGTTGTTGCAGTTGTTAGCCTTTGTTTCGCCATTGCAACAGCAACCAGCAAAGCAATTTAAGTTAAACAAGCGCCACAGTGTACACTGTATAGTACACGCTCCCCACCCCCTCACACCTCCCCTCACACAATTGCACTCCCCCTCAGTTCCGTTCACTCTGTGACACAACGCATTGTACTTGTCAAATATTTTTTTATATATCTGCTCAAGTTTTTGGCATCGGATTTGTGCAGCACTTTTCAAAAATTGTTTTCTTGATTGACTTAAAGTTTCGGCAGCATATCGCAAATTATTTGTCATGCCAGGCGAGTTCATGAATCTATTGTATGAATTGCATTGTTGTCTGATGAAATTAAATTAAACTATATAAGGAACAACTATTAAACGATATTTTAAACTTCTACTTCTAAGGGCTCCACCGAATTTGTATCCTAGAAAATCGAAATATAGAAAAAAATTAGTCTCGAAAACTTAAATACTAATTAAGCTATCTGCGAAACTTTCCATGTATGTTTTTTGTGTTCTTAAGTTAATCATTCCATTAAATGTCTGATAAATTTATTGGTTTATTCAATAAGCCTTAGTTAAATTTATTTTTAATAGCAGTGATACTTTCGCATTTACTCTTCTAAGATTAATCAAACTTTCAGCTAGCTTATTATATTGAATTATATTAATCAACAAATTCTGCTTTCGTTTAAAATTAATTTACCTTGAACTTATACTTCTTGGGCGACTTCATCGATAAGTTAGACTCATTTTCCAAGTTCAAGTGGTTGTCAGATTGTGGAGCTACAAAACCCGACGAGAACTAATTATGTAGTTGCCACTAAGTTGAGCAGGTTTTTCAATATTTCAAGACGAATTCCCCCTGGGACACGAGCACGAAGAATCGACGGCAATTTTCACTCTGCTCTGTTGCAAGTTGCGCCTGCTCGATAATTATTATGTAAATTGCTTAAAAATGCACCAGAGGTAAGCCCAAAGGATTCACTTTGTTTCGGCCGTTGTCTCTATCTCTTTCGCTCTTCCTCTCTCTATCTCTATCTCACTCGTCGTCTAGTCGTCTCGTCATTCTGGTTCGTCCAGCCGTCGCGCTGCATTAAGCTTGATTGCATTAAGTTTACTTTCGCCAGGTGGAAGCTTCTTGGTGGCAAGGAAGGCAAGAGGTTTCTATTCCAATTCCCTGCCATCTTTGCTTCCATCTAGCTTTAATCTATGCACTCGGAATTTCTTAGCGTGCATTCCGTATTAGCCAAATTTTCGCATGCTTCGTTGAATGCCTTTCGGCTTATGGGGCGGTTTCACTTCCTCCTCAGACGAAAGCAGCTCCAGACTGATGGATGTCGATGTGGCAGTTTGATTGAACCATTGCCGCACAGTAGTATGCAAATAATGCCATCTTCTTGATATTTCTCTCTTCTTTTCAGACCAGTCAAATTATTATTCTCTTTTTGACATCTTTTAATCAATTTTCTTTGACAGTCAAAGGTAACACACATTCTTTAAAATTCTTTACAATTCCGACTGTGAATCGTCCTCCATGTTATAATTTATTAGTACGCTTTAAAAATTATGCTCTTTTCATAATAAGTAATAAGTATACGAAAATGCTATATACATACATATGTCAATTTTCAATAAAACCCATTAGAATCTATCAAAATGCATAGACATTTCATTTTACTCACTTACTTTACCTTTTTGGCCCATTGTACTTTGCACTTTGTAAATTTACTTGCACTCGACAGGATATTGATGACTTGTTCCTTCGATTCACCGCTCCCAGCTCAACGGATGTCGACAAGGCATTTATCGAAGGAAGTTTTGACCCTGTTTAATCTTAAGAGATTTTCACACATTTTGTGGCTGGTTTCCAGTTTCCTTGGTCTGTTTTAGTTACAAATTAATAATTTGTGCAAATTGCAAAACTTTGTCTTTGACTGCGAATTTGAATTCAATGCGAGTGCATTATTGAATTGTGAATTTTTCATTGTTGCTATGGCTAATTGCCACATTAGACTAATGGAGAATTTAGATACAAATACAGATACATGTACACTGGCCATGAGTTTATGCAAATGAGTCGAGTGAGTGCGGTTCGAATCGAGAACTGACTTCGTCCTCTTGTGCATTGTCCTTGTCTTTGGACCAGACTAAATTGCCGGATGTCTGGCGCGTCCTTCGAGTTACGCCTCCGACTGTTTTCATGCCCAATGGGCAACTAATTATTTGTTAACATAACACGAGTGGCAATTTAAATGCAATTAAGTTCAGCTCCGTAGGCTTAACTCCCCGTTCTCAATCCCTTGAGCAGTCTCATCTCCGACCTCATTTCGATGTGGCTTAGACCGAGTCTCGGGAAAATGGCTCATTAGGGCGTGTCCTTCAAATATTCACTGCACAATTGAATGTGCAGCGAATCAGCTTTAGTTTCAGATAAAGGCACTTCAAGTGGATTAAATTGCCTATAAATAAGACGGGTTTCCTTTCGCTTATGCGTAAGTCGCAATAAATTCCGAACGATTCTGTGTAATATCTTCAAGATTGCAATAGAGTTATTGCCCATGATCTTCAATATCAGTTAACAGCAGAGTTTTTAGACGAATGAACCTATTCTCCACAGTTCATAAAATTAATATCTTCTCTTCTTTATAATAGTTCCATATTTAATATGTCAATTGAATTCATTCAATTCATAAAACAATTTAGTAAACTTAATTGCATTAGAATTATTCAATCACAGACATTTGAAACAATTGTTTATTGTTTTAATAAATATTAAAGTGAATTGCACAAACTTCTGTGCAAATCTTTTGTGTCTGAATAATTGTTAAGAATTCCTAATTCAATCTAAAGTCAACAATCCGTATTTTGTTGTCTGCAGGTTGCACTTTGAAGGTTGCAGGTTGCATGCTGAGATTTTGGCTTGACAATTTAATTACCAGCATGAAGAGAGATAGAGAGAGCAGAAAGCAAAAGCTCGGACCTTGAACAATCTGTCAGGCCGAACGAATCTCATAGAAATCCGATTTCGAATCCAAAACTATGCAGCAACAGGCACTTCATTTTCATATCATCGTTCTTTGTTTGCCAGGCTGCCAAGTTGTGGGAAACTGAATACGGAATGAAATCTATTTAGACAAGATTTGCTGGTCATGATTTTGGCCAAAATTGCATTCGCCCTTAAAACTTTGGGTAAGGTTGAGTCGATAAATGCGATTACACAACAAAAACACAAGGAGTTGAGAATTAAAAATCTCCTGCCAAGAATTGTCTGCTGTATTTGTTGCTTTTCTGAGCTGGGTCTCTAAATCACTTCATCGAAAGTAACCTAACAAATAGAACAATAATATTTGATGAATTAAGAAAATTGCTTACCTACTATATTATAAATTATTGTAAAATGTTGTCTTTAATTTTTAATGAAATAAAAATTACTTAGATGCTCTAAAATCAACTTTAATTTGACTTTTTTAGTTTTTATTTGACTTTTATTTCATAACTCGTAATATGAGCTTAAAGACAGGGCATACGAGTGTCATTAATACTCAAATGAATGTTTTGAATGACAAATGCAGAATGTAATGCTGATAAGACCAACAGAAGCTGTTCCCATTAAATCACCAACAAAAAAGGAAAACAGAATGAACTGGACAAATGTGTTGGTTGGCAGAGAAACTCGAATGAGACGCATGCAAATGAGCTGAATAATGAGCAGTTGTCGGATCTGGTCAGACAATGCAAACTGAGAGACAGAGGAAGAGAGAGAGAGAGTCAAACCGTTGTCAGGACTTCTCGTTTATCCTTCGATATTGTCCCTTTTGCTACTAATTTTGCAGTTGCAGCAGGAACTGGAAGGATGCACAACAATAACTAGTACATTATGGCCCAGTGGCAGTGTCAAAGTGTCAGTAAGTCAACAGGAATGCACTCTGACATCACTCAAAGGACTGAGAAAGGATGTCTGGATCCATTCCCCAGTCCAAGTCCGAGTCAGAATCAGAATCAGAGTTTGAGTCTTGGTGAGGGCCAAGTTCTGTTTTGCCTGCCCAGCTGGCCACTCGACTTAACACTTTGAATGTCATTAAAACGTCCGTCTGAGCGAGAGAGCACGATTCCTGGCCTCTTCCTTGCTCCTCTTCTCCAGGACTCTCGTGGACTCTCCTGCCTGTCTCACTCAGTCAATGTCTCGCTAACAATTGTCAACAGGCTCAAGCAGCGTGCAGCACTGAGAGTTTGCATTGTTGTCGCCTTTGTTCACCCTTTTCTGGTTGTGTTTGGTTTGTTGTCTGCATTCGCCAGCATTTTGGTCCAAAAACGTTTGTCAATTTTACGCCTGTCGACTTTCTGAGTTGTCCTTTTCGTCCTTATTGGCATACGGTTCGCATAGCTCCCTGTCGGCACATTGTTTTTACCCACTGCGATTGTCTTAGTCTAATCGCAACTTATATTTAAATCTATCTTTTTAAAAAACTTAGCTAATTCAGATGTAATTTTGTATGATACTAACTTTTTTTTATTTATTAAAAATGTACTATCTTAAATCGGTAATACATTTATGGACTTATTTGAGTTAAAAGTTCTTTGAAAATGAGCTTTTGTACTGATGTGTTATGTGGTTTATATATAAATGGAAACACTCAGCTTCCTCTTGAAGATCTTGTTTGGAATGACCACTGAGAACTTCTTTGATCATTAATCTTTTATTCTCAGTAATTGAATTTATAAGTCTTTAATACTTTTCAAGAATTCGGGGCGTAAATATTTGTTTTTTCTAAATTTCAATCAACTTTGACACAAATCTTTGATAAATGTAAGATCTAAATTTTAATTCTATATATGTATAAAATTTGGGACTCGTCAATTTAATGCAAAGAATTAGTTAAGCTTTTAAAACCACAGCTAAATGTACCTTCCTTTAATTAACGGAGTAATTGGGGAGATTTTGTTGGTCAGAACGGATGACTTTATGTGTTTAGGAATGCTGCAGCAATTGAATGATTTGAGCTGCCTTCGGGGCGAGGGCATTAAGTACAAAGAGCTGGCGGAGCAGCGTTTAGAAGCTTATTAAATTGCCATTACCTAAGCCGGACATCAATGCGCCTCTTGCCTCTTGCCACTTGTCGCCTGTGTCACCTCCGGTTCTGTTCGAGGATTTCACCGGTGCTCGGGGCACGGTGCTCGGACTCTGGCGCGGCATTTGCCACTCAAACGAGGGATTAGCGGCGATGATGACAACAGCTTGACGTCGCATTGGCGTCGGAGCGCGACAGGCAGGAGGTCCATTAGCTGGGACAACTACATACCATGGTCACGGCAATCTGACTGACTGTCTGTCCCTCTGTCTTTGAGGTGGGTGAAATTCGGCTTAGCGGGAAAGCAGAGCGATATCCACAAACACACTCGCACACACGAGTTGCGGAAGGAAGCGACTGCATAAATCCTCAAAATATTTAACATTTAAATGGCCAAAAATTAACCATGGCTGGCAGGCAATAGACTGGTCGCTAAGGGAGTGTGAGTGTGAGTGCGGGAGTAAATGCGAAATAATCTACAAAAGCTGGAAAAGCTGCAGCCCAAGGACGCGCAGCTAGAGAACACGGACACGGACACGGACGCGAACAATGTGCAGTAAAAGTCGAGCTGGCGACAACAAAAGCCCAGGACTCTTGAATGGACCACAGTCGGAGTCGTAATACTTAGTACTACAAAATATACTCAAGTATGGACTGAGGGCAAGCCTTAATGTGCTTTAAATGCTGCAAAGAGCGAGAAAGATATAGAGTGGGAGTGGGAGAGAGAGACAGATCTCATCCGTTGCATTCATACGGCAAATATCAAGTGCATCATCATCAACAACAAGCGGTGACAGCAACAAGGACGAGGCCAAACTACATTAAGCGACTCCGAATCTTCCTTTTATCTTCATTTCCCATTTCCCATTCCTCGAATTTCGAATCAAAAGCCAAAAACGAGAAGCTGTTTCAACAGTGTCCTTGGTCGTCCAGTATCATCGTTATTATTCGCACTGAGCACTGTAAAGTACCGAATAATCTACAGGATAATGAGCATGAATGAACGTGAACTGTTTTTTTTTTCTGTTTGCATTGCATTCGTTTAAAGGGTGGAGGCAAAACCAACTGGAGCATGAAGGGCAATCCAATGTAATAACAGCCCAGGCCCAGGAGCTGACCAACTAAGCAGCAAATACTCGAGTGCATCCTCATCTCCTCGCTGAATACTTGTTTGAAACAAGAAATAATTCGTTAAACGACAACAAGTTCCCTCAACGAGCTGCAATAAAAGATGTCCACAAAATGATATTTCAGCGAATGTATTTTGAATCAAGTCAAGTGTTTCAGGAATTAGCCAATTAAAGGTAGCCCCTTTCTTTTTTGTTCAAAGAAGGCGAATTTTAAAACAAACATTTACATTTTTGGCATAACTAAAGAGGGGAAATTAGTGGGAAACCTTCTAAAAATAATAATATTAGTTTCGAAATAAATAATTCCTAAAATGTATGATTTTTATAGTTTACGATTATTGATTATACTTTAGTTTTATATAAAAAAAATGATTGTAATATTATGATATTGATTAAGATATTATTA
Organism: Drosophila suboccidentalis; assembly: GCA_037043435.1. Classification (NCBI taxonomy): domain Eukaryota; kingdom Metazoa; phylum Arthropoda; class Insecta; order Diptera; family Drosophilidae; genus Drosophila; species Drosophila suboccidentalis. Next base: position 80,849 of record JBAMBK010002203.1, on the reverse strand, counting down.
AAAGTTACGTCTTTTTCTAAAAATATGTTAAGGTATGATACTTTTTTCTTTGTATAAAATTGAAACTAGGCTCGAACCTTCTTACAAATTTTGCTGGCTTACAGCCACGGTTAATTCAAATGAGAATCCAATACAGAACCTTTCGGTATTCGAATTCGAGCATGACTGTCTTAATATATTTGAAATATCTTTGAAATGAACTTGCAATGACATGTCCTGGCTTGTATTGCGTACACGATGTCCTGTGGTCATGGATATAATATTTAATTTCACATTTTCCATATTTACATAGAATATTTATAATGGGGTCGGTCACAGCAAACACACATGCATACACATATATTTTTTGCTTTTGTACTGTTGCCATTTTGTCACTGAGTTTCCCACTCAGTGTCCAGAACGAGTTCATTAGTTTGTGTCATTTTTATGTTGTCGTTATTGTTGTTGTTGTTGTTGTTGCATTTGTTGTTTGCGGAAAAAGTATCAAAGCATCAACGTTGTAGGATCCCTGGCGCCTTTGGGGCCACCCATTTTGGGTGCATCTACTCGGATTCCATCTGCCTTCTGCCATTACTCAGAGACGGGGCATTACTATCTATGGATCTATTCATAGCCACTGAATGAATAGCTCTGAGCTGTTGTAATGAAAAGTTGTGGTCATGATGTTCTGTTTTGAGTGTGTTATTTGAACCTATGCACTCATGTTGCTCAATGCATGTTTCACTTTGAAGTTTCTATTGGATCCCATATTATAAACCTTTAATTTAAAAATTCAATTTGAATACATATTCTGATATTTTATAATTATATTATTTCTGGTCGAATCATCATTTGCACTGACTTAAAAGAGGAAGAGTGTTGTGGCAAGTAAGGCCCATTGAGATTGTTGAGACCGAAATAGTCATATTTATGACAGGTCCCAAACCACCAGCCACCTTTGACTTCCTTGGCACAGTTGCCCCACCAATACTTATCATTATCCCTATCAAAAGTTGTGAATTTCTCTCCTATGATTCTTTCAAGCTCATTAGAATTATAACCTACAAAGTCTGTTGACTTTACCATATATTCCTCTTTCTCAGAACCAATTAAAAAATTGTTCAACATTATTTTATCCGTCTGATATGAAGATGTTTCAAAAGAGATCAACATTTCTTGTGGCTGAGCTGCGGTTATTCTGTACAGCTTCTCCAAACCTATAAAGAATTCTCCTTTCAAATCCCCAAAACCATTTTTATATTCATTCCAGCTTCGATCGAAGTTGACGCTGCCATCCAGTCGCCTTTGAATGACGGTCCAACCTCCGTTCTCCAAACGAGATTCACAGGGTGCCGGGAAGGGATCAATGCCTGGCACATTTACTATGTAAAAATCGGATGAGTTTTGATATTTTAAGCAATTGTATTGGTGAAATCGTGAACAATTGGTATTCTCATATTGGCGTAATCGTTCCTTATACTCGGAATTCTCCTTCTCAAGTCCTTGAAGTCTATTGATTCCATCTTGGGATAAAACTGAATATACATGATTTTGCAATGGTTGTTTCTTCTATAATTTAATTGTATTTATGATAATTACCAATATCAAGCTCATCAATCACGTATGCCCGTATGCCCGATATCGAACTGGTCAATGCCAGCGAAACTATGCACAGAAATATCAGATTATTAAACATGTTCACCAAGTATTCAGATGAACAAACTGAACGAGAACTTTGTGCTCTCGGCTTTTTATAGCTCTGCAAATTGTTTGCTTAAAATACAGCTCATTGCTTTCGAATCTATTATAATGCTTGGTGTATAAACATTATAGTAGCTTATACGGCTCTATAAATAGAATTGATTTTTCATATTCTTGCTTGTGTACACACTTTTGCTTATAGACTCTGAAATGTTTAACTTATGGCGCTGTTGTAGCCATTTCACATTTCTTTGTTTTGGCGATAATTTGGAAAATTTCACTTGCTATAATGAAAATCTGCTGTATAAGAATTGTTTTTAAAATTCGATTCAATCAATTTGAAATTTGTTTAAAGAAAGCATTTGGAATTGAATAATGAGTTAAACATGAATGTGTTAAAAATTGCATTAAAGTGACGATATAGGACATGCAAGGGAATGCAGTGACAAAGTAACGTTATTTTCATTTTAGCAGTGATTTAAAACTGCAATTTTCCGGTGAATATGCGACATTTGAATTGAGTATTTTATGTCATTGCCTAATTTCGGTTGTTTTGGGGATGCGAGACGCCGGCATGAATATCAAGTTCTGATAATTTTCGTTTTCCGCACACAGTAGAAGAGAGAGAGGGAGAGGTAGATGGAGAGAAAGAGAGAGAGAGAGTAAACTGACAAATTTACGCACATCCTGTCGGCATTATCAACGCATGTTTGTTAAGTGTTTTTTCATGTTTCGCATTTGCAGTGTTTGTAATTCCCATTATATCATTGAGTGACTTCTCCTAATGAAGACGTCCTCACTGACTGAGATGATGTCATATGTAGATATGCCAAGCATTCGAACAGTCAGTCAGTGAATGAATCCCGATACCTTTATTCACTTCGTAGTTGAGACTTGCTGAAATCAATAGCGAACGCGATGTTGACAACCTGTGCTTTGGACTCCTTTTATTAACTAGGAGTAAACGCAACAGGGAGTCCTCGTATCTGAAAGGACATGCTACATGCGCGTAACTTTACTTCCCATCAGGGGCGAGGATAAAAGAGGGGACGTAACTGTAACTGTAAGTCGGGGAGTTATCAAAACTGAAACTGAAACCGAAACTGTTTACAGCTCGGTGCACATTCGCAGCGTTTCACTCGGATCTTTCGGTTTGTTTTCAATTGCAAAAGTTTCGCTCGTAATTTTTCTTTTACCCTTCTTCTTCTTCTTCTTCTTTTGTCGGCAAGTTTTTCTGCCCCCAAGCCGAAATGAAGTCGTTGAAGAGAAAGCTGCCTGGCGAGGTGCAATCAAAAGGTTTCACAAAATGACACAATCTGATAAGGATTCAATTCTTTATCGGCAATAAGAATTTATTTTTTTTGTACTTATTCAACTTTAAAATATTTAAATAAGACTTGTTCGAGAATTGTCAACAGCAATTTTACATTTTTCATTTATTTTTATATACATTTAAAAGATCAATATTTATATTTTTAAATTATTGAATCACTTAGTTTCTCTAAAATGGATTATTTTAAAAATTTTATAATCAATACCTTTATATAATAAAATAATGTAATTTATTTAAATAAATTTGTGTACAGAAATACTAACTTAAGTGTTAGGATTTGTTTATTTATTTAAAAATTGGCTTTCTTAAATCGCATACACATTTTATCAAATTGAAAAGTTAAAGTGAACTAAGTGAAACTTAGTCCTGACTAGCTACAACTTTACTTTCCACCCTCTAATATTTATTTCTGTTTCTGTCGCTGCCATTGCATTAACTTATCTAAAAAATATCATAAATATAAACCTACCGCATTGCATCATTGAGCAAATTGCTGAGCGGAATACCGCAGATGACAGACAGGGAGAAGAGCTGAGAGGCGGGAAGAGGAAGAGCTCTATTCGAGGAGCGACGCGACTCTTCCTGAAACACGTATCCCCCATGTAAACCCTTCCCCAACCCGGAAGCATCAACATGGCCGCATCGATGTCCACATAGTATAGAAGTATAGAAGCGCCGCCTGACACTTGAAAACATCAATTTATTTTTATTTCCCAGGGAATCCTTTCGCTGGCTGTTTTAGTGTCTTTGTAGCAAAACTCGAATCCCAAGCCCCAAAGAACCCCAGTGCCAGACCAAGACCCATACCATTATAGTCCCGTACTGGGAGCTTGCTTAGTCATTCAATTCAATTGATTCAATTGGGATTGTATCGGTTTTTTATGTGCATTTTGTCCCAACACTGTCGCACACATATCCTGTTCCCAGATCCTTGTTGCTGTTGTTGTTGTCGCTGTTGTTGTTGTCGCCAGCATCTCCCGAGTGTCTCATTTATCTGCGGTTAGTGGAGGAGAGAACTCTTCCGTTGCCGCCTCGCTTTGCACTTTATTGAAAAAGGAAAACGGTCTGCGTGCTTCAGAGTCGAACCATTTGTGAAATTTAATAATAGGTATATAATTTTACTCTCGTTCTATCTCCTCTATCTCTTTTTTGGCAACACTTTTTTATGGGCCGATAATGTTATTAGCCTTGACCATTTACGAGGAGACACCTTTTTTTTCGATTGGCGATGCTATCGCTATCGAGCAATGGCCAAAACACTCAAATGCCATGACTTGTGCAATTTGCATCTGAAATTGTGTCACGACTAGTTTTGTTACACATCAATGCGGCATTTGCCACACCCCTTCAACCCCTCTCTCTCTCTCTCTATCATTCTCTTGCCATCTATTTTGGATTGGGTTTCTTAGTTTGGGGCCAGGCTCGTCAGGAATTTGGTTCACTTTGAGCTTGGACTGAGAGCTTGTTGCTTCTTTGCGTGCTTTTGTGTAGCTTCAAATATTTTTGTGACTAGGCACGACTCGAAGGGAGTTTGGGTTTTCGGTTATGGTTTGGGTTTGGGCTTGGCATCGTCCCAAGAAATGTGTGATGGCTGGGAGAAGAGAATGGCAATGGGGAGGAGGATGTGCTTTCATATTCTCCGGTCAGTTGGGTGCCAACCATAAGAAGAATTTCGTTTTGTGGAACGTTAACTTCAAAATGGGTTGGGCCAAAATACCTGTGCCCCTTTGAATATCTATGAATCTATTTGAAATATTGCAACTATTTTCAATGCCTTTTGTGTGTAACATTTTAACGGATTCTAAGAATCTACAAATTTTATTTGATATTTTATTTTGCCAGCTGCTTCACAGAGCGTATACGCAATATTAGTAATATGCAATTTCTGGAACTATAAACATGTTTTTATCGAAATGCATTACATAATAATGTATCATGTTACCTACAGTTTACAGTGCGTATGCGCAATATTCGCATACACTGGTCGTAGATTCGATACGCTTCTTTCAGTCACTGCTCATATATAATTTTTGGCCATTAAGTCACTTGCAGCATTGTTTGGGGCAGTAGCGAGTTTTTTGAGATCTGTTTCTCTTTTCCGTTTTCCTGTTTCTTTTTTGGCTAAAACCCTGAACACGAGTGGCAGAAAGTTGTGCGCTCTAAACTTTTTGCAGTGCAGTTTTTGGCACTAATATCATTTTCTTTTGCTTTTTGCTTTTTTCTATTACACTCACATTCCTTTGCAGTTCGGTTAGCGAATTTGTTGCCCGTTGTCCTGGCACTCGAAATGCAATTCCTAAAGAAATATTCTATTCAAGAGTATCAAAGTACGCGGCAATGGACCCAACTCTGAGTTTCTTTTCGCAGAATTTATTTGTGTGTGTTTTTGTTTGTTTCGATAAACTCTCTAGTCCGTACTTTATTCAGTCAGTCCGTCAAGCTATCAGTCATTCAGTGACTGAGTGCCAGCTGTAGCTGATGATTTCCAACTGTGAAGGCTTTGCCAAGCAAGTTTTACTTTCCACTGAAATACACTTCAACTTCAAATGGGAAACTATATACTATTTAAACTGTTGCCTTGAATATTTTGCGAGTACTTTCATTTGACTAGGCGAGGTTTGAGTGTGCGTCTTTCAACTTATAATATTGATAATATTTACATTGAAAACTATTTTGAGTTGAAGTTGAGAGTTGAAGTACAGACCAAGAAGCAGAAAGTATGAATGGAATTAGCTATAATAATATTTGCAAATTTATTGAGAAAAATTAAATCAGTGGCCAAAGTCAAACCAGATGAGATAGCCTTCAACTGATTGTATCATAATGAGAGTAATTTTCGCATATAACCGACGAGTGAATACTTAGTGTGGCAACTGTGTGGCTGTTGTTGTTGTTTTTGTTTTAAATAAGAAACACGAGGCATGCCACATAAAATGCGGTTGCGGAAGTTGCACAGAGAGAACTGCCAAGAGCTGCAGAGAACCGCGCGTAGTTTTGCATGTTAACATACCGTTGCTTATGTTTCCCTCCTCCCTTCTCCCTCCGCCCGCTTTCCTCAGCTGCTTTCCCGTCCGCGCCGCTTTCCTTTTGCAGCAGCGCGAAAAACGACATTTCAAATACCGCACTAAATTACTAAAACACGCACTGGTTCACCCACAACTTACCTTCCTCTTTTCCCCCTTTCCCCCTTTCCCCTCCTTTCCGTAAGGGGGTAGATGGTTTATTTACTTATATGCGAAATGCCGAAAAAAAAACTTTTCAGCTGAGACTACAATTTACGCTTTTCCTTGCATTTTTCATGTGCGTCGTTGTTTTTGTTTTTGTTCTTGTTTTTGTTTTGCATTCATTTTGCTGACAAAGTTTTTATGGCCGCAACATACAGCAATAGCTTTTTGTTGTTGCTCTGCGGTGTGTGTGTGTGTGTGTGTATGGGTGTGTGGTCCTGCATGTAATGTGCATCTGGTAGAAAAACTTTGTCAAATCATTAAGAGACGCACTCAAATGCAAAGCCAAACTGTCAAGGCTTTTCCAACTGTGAACTAAGAACTCGTCAGAAAACATATCAACGACTTGTCAATGTTTTCTTTCAAGCATTGATAGGGTTTCTTAATTTCTTAAATTGACTAGCAAAACATCCTCTTGGCTCTTAAAATAAAAGGATCGATAATACGCAGTCATTATATTTAAAATAATGAGCATGACTTAAAAAGAATTTTTCTATTTCTAGCAAAATTAAATCTAATTTGATGAATTAAATATTTCAAATTCCTACAATTATTATTCAGTTATTCACATTTTATCAAGAAATGCCATTTATTTGTATTTCAAAAAAGTCATTATTAAATAACGTATGAATTTTTTTCTATTTGAAAACATATTTTCAAAAATTATTCGTCTACTTATTTTAATGAGTATATATAAAAATTCCCTCTTTAGCTTAACTAATCTCTTGATATTCAAGTTTAACTGCTGCCACTTTGGGCCTACTTTAAGCCACTTTGACCCCCAAACATGTCTCTAAAATTTGATGATTACATTTGGGAAAAATCGAGCGCTACTAATGAAGCTTTTTCCCTCTGAAAGCCTGAAATCCTCTTTGCGAAAATAAAGCTGCTGCTGCCACGTCCATTTTAGCCATTTTTCGCGTTGTCTATTAGTGGCTTTAACGGGGCATCAAAAGCCGCCCATTGCCTCCATTTGGTTGGCATTTCGAGTCCTTGCCAGGTGCATTTCGCCTACACTTGCACTGTGCTGTTAACACACAGATACTCACAGATACTCACAGATACTAACGCACCTGGCCAGGCATTTAGCCGGTTGTCTGCGCAACTGAAAGTGTAATCAACAATTAACAAAACTGCACTCAATTTCTCTGTAGCAGAGTGTTGCCCACATGAGGCCAAAGTACCCTGATTCAAATGTCGGCCTTGCAGAGTGAGAAACTCAGAATAGTCATAAAAACAATATCTTACCTACAATATCTTGTTCAGACTCGATAAATCCCATAGTTGAATATAGTTTATTACATTGTAAAATCTGTTATAATTAGTTAAATCTCTTACCCAAATACTCAAAAAATTAAATCTTTTAAAATAATGATAAATAAAATTAAAGTAACTCAGAAGGAAAAATGTTAATTCTTTGACATCACAGAAATTAAGAAAATTATGTAGAAAATGATTAGAAATTTGGTTAAAGATAAGATACTTACTTTTGTTTGGTAAAGAACTAGTCTCATATTAAAAACAATCATTTATTTTTTTCACTTCACACATTTTATTAAGCTTATGAAAAAAATCAATCAATTTAAATTCAGCTTACAACTGAGTTTTAGAAACTTGTTAGCTTACAAACTACTTGGACATGCTTAGAGTATGTTTTTTCTTATTCATTGTCATTGTCATTTCTTTTTTTTGTTTTTTTTGTGCTTTGGTCATACACAGTTATCTGCTGTTGTTGTTCGCTATGAGTTAGTGCCAGTGCAATCCATTGAGCTGTCGTGGATCGACATGAAGTCCCATTTTCTCCAATTTGCGAACCTTCCTCATCTGCTTGGTCAACTTGCGCTTGAAGACAATCTCGCGATTGAGATTCATAATCTCCATGGTATCCAATAGCCGTATGTTCTTGATCGTTTGCAGTATCAGGTTATCTGTCAGATGGAGCTTGATGGTGGACATCTTCATGAAGGGGGCGTCGCGACGTCGCAGCTCCTCGCGGTAGGCGAAGAGCGTGTACGGCAAGGAGGGAAGCTGCGGCAGTGGACGCTCCAGACCCGGAAACAGTTGCTCTGCCATTATCAAGATCGTATTTTTAGCTGTATATTTGTATTTAAAAGGAACTGTTGACTGCACTTCGGAAGTATTCGATGTGTTCTCGTTGTGCGTTCAAAGCGCAATGCGTTTCCTCTCTCAGTGTCTTTGATTTTTATAGCCAGCATCGGTTTACCTGAGATTCTGACTTGCAGCTGCCAAGATCTTCAGTCTTTCTGGAAAATTGCATCTGTCCTTTTCATTCTTTCTGGAAAATTCCATCTGTCCTTTTCGGAGGAAGTTCGAGAGCTACCTGCTTGAGGCAGCTGCAAGTGGCATTTGCTCGGGCACGCGATTAGCTCGAGCTGAGTCTGAGTCTGAGTCTCAAGTCCTTAAGCAGCACCTTGTCTGAACCTGGTCAAAAATTCCATTAGTTCCGCGGCAATTTGCAGTTCAACTCACGTTGCCTTTTTATTTTGCGAACAACTATAAACCGTTGTCGCATCTCGCCCAAATGCGATCCTAAAATTTTAATGAGCTCGTGACCTAGTAAACTCCAACTCCAACTACTATGCGAAACTATAAACAGATACATACATATCTTCTCGTATACATTCCTTTAATTTGCTGCTACCGTTTTTCGTCATTTTAGGGGCATTTGAAATGGGATTTCTTTCACGAATACTGAGTTCTTTGAATTCGGCTGCCGTAGTGCAATTAAAATAAATTGCATTTGGGTATCAAAGGACTATTCACTTAATTATACAATTTGGTGCTGCTTTTAATATTTACATCACATTGAGGTCTAATGTGCTTTCCAACATCATCATACTCTGACCAAAGTAATTTAATTGAATATCAATCAAATTACGAATGAAGTTCAGCAGGCATAGACAGAGATAGAGATAAAGAGAGATGATTTAATATTTACACTTATTCACTAAAAGCAGATTTAACTAATTAACTGATTTATAACATAGACAAACTGATATTCTGCGTGGGTAGTGATAGAGTTGTCGGATTATTTATATAACATGTTATGCATATATTCATTTTAATGATCGAAATATCTGAAATCAGAGTTTCGATTCGATTCGCTATTCTCAATTCTCTGCTGTTTCAACCTCAACTCAATTAAAAAACTATACACATCAATTTAAATCCGCGTTTTGGATGGATTAACATGTTACATATTAATTCTCTCTATTCCATAAAGATTAACATACGGATAACAGCTGTTGTTACTTAAGATAAATATATTTATGGCTTATCTTTAAGAACCTTTAAATACTCAGCTGAATTACTAAGCTATTTAGTTCAGCTTTAATCCTCATCTTTTTTCGATACAGAAGAATTTTAACTTGTGATGTTAATTTTACTATAATGTTAACTACAATTTCACATACAGATAACTGCTGTTATACAAGGAAATTAGTCTCAATCCAGAATGTTTCGTTTCGGTTTGAGTCAACGTGTTAATCACAGCAGCATTTGTGGCATGCAACCCGAAATGATTGCCAAACACATTATCTGTATTATTAATGAGCTGCATGCCACACATGCCACATGGGGCAGGCATTCAGTTTGGCATTGCTGGGTCGGCATGTCACCGGGTTGTTGTGTTGTTGGGGTTGCTGAATGTTGGTTATTTAACTGGTTCGTTTGGTCATTCTCTTTATGGGGCATTTTATTTCATTTTTTTGTTATTATTGTGTCGCTTTTGGGTGTTTAATTAATTGAAAGCATTTTCATTATGCCGCATTTTTGTGGCTGACGCGATGCGACGCTTCTTCTGATTCGCATTGATTGTAAGCATATTGACTTTGTGCCGGCCACAGCTATGGCAATCGATGCCAGGACACGCAAGGATATGTCCGCGACACACACAACCACCAGTTCAAACGGATTCAGAAAAATCACAAACAATAAATGAGCCTGAGCTTCTGTTATCGCCATTAATTAATTGAAATGTTCATTTAAATGTTTATTTCCTTCTCTTCTTTCAATTAATTTTGCCAATTTAATTTTATGGTTTTTGTTATATAGTACTCCCATTTAAGATATATATTTTTCTTACTTTTCAGTTTGAGTTTTTATTAGTTCATGCCTCATTTAAATCTTTATTTATTTGATATTCTTTCATCTTTATTTTCAACATCATTTTTGCAACTATTCCAATTCATTTTAATGATTGCTAAATTTGGTAAATTTTTGGAAATATATTTCACATTTGATATGAGATTGTCTTAAATTTCGTTACATTTCATTGACTCGACTATCAATCAAAGTAGAGACACTAATTGCACTTTGTGGCACCCGAAACTGTGTACACTAAAACTAAGCTACACTGCACTACACGAACTAAAAGCCAATCCACACTGGATGTTTGTACTTTGTCAGTGGAGAGATTTGTTGCGCTTTTAGCTCCCAGTTTGATGATGGATTTGGGTTCAGTATATGCGAAAAAACCGCATCAACATCGGAGTTGAGACAGTTTTACACAACCCACCGCACAACAGTCAATTTCTAGCTAATTCAATGGAAAGCGGTTCAATGTGTGTGTGTGTGTGTGTGTGAGGGTGTGTGTGTGGGATGTGTATGAACAATTCGGCGGAAATACGCATTGAATATGCCACACAGGTAGCTCTGCCCTTAGGCCAGGCCAGAAACGGTTTGAAATATTTATTTAAATGAAGTTTGGCAGCTAAAGGAATTGCCTGTCTGTCTGTCTGTCTTTCTGCCTTTCCGTCTGTCTGACTGGTTGGCGAGTTGTTGGCCAATAAATAAACAGCTTTGTCGGAAAGGCTTAGTTATTATTGCTCCCACATTATGGTTGCTTCTGTTCCTGTCGTGCTGTTCTTTTGGCTTTTAATATCAATGTATGCAAATAGACAAATACGCTTTTGATCTGAGTACAACGTTCTAGCAGTTCTCGAATTGTAAAGGATTTCGGCCACCTTCGAGCTACATTTTGGCTTAAAATTCCACACAATTGCCTGTGCATTTAGTTAAGGCAGCTGCTGGGCGTCTTTTGACATAAATAATATGCTGTCTGGCTTATGTAGTCAAAAATGAAGCTGCTTTTATCTGTGTGCAATGTTTTTACGAGTTGGCTTCTGTATTTAAATGCAGGACATGCTAAAGAATTTGATGCGAAGCAAACACGAAAGTGGAAACAAGAACAAAATAAGTATTAAAAGAAATTTAAATTTTTAAGACGAATAGCTCAACGTATAACTGACACTCTGAGATACTTTAGAAAAAAAAACGTTTTTCTACTTTGTTGGCTTGAAGTTCTACAAAAAATTATACATCCTCTGTCAATAATAATATTTACTATTAATGTTCGTTAGAAAATATTCGAGTTTGACAAAATCAACTAAAGGTAACCTCAATAACTCATAAGATAATTTCATTATTCAATTATCTGAAATATTCGCATGAGTGTCATATGGTAAGTGGAAAATTCCATTACCAAAATGAGCTCATTTTGTGTGCAAATTAAATTGTCAAAATTTATCCACACATAAAACACTGATGAATTCATTATTCGGGTTTGGTTCTGCGGTAAATTTCATAAAATTGTTAACCGAAAATAAGCCAAACAAATGTCAAATTTGTACAAATTCCATCTAATCGTATTCGTATTTATTATTATTACGGACAGCATAATTCTTGTTGCTACTGTGCAATCAAAAGTGTTTTTACTACGATATGACAAAGCCAGTTTGTGTGTGTGTGTGTGTGTGTGTGGTGCGTGTATGTGACAGTTTGTTGTGGTAATCAGATAAATGTCAATTATAATAATAACTCGCATCCATATTTTAATATTAGGCTATGCACTTGTTTATAAAATCTATGGAAGCCAAACAAATGTGAAATATACTTTTGTATTTAGTTTATTGGGCATACGAGGTGTTAGGAAAAACATATTAATTATATGTAATTATTCAATAAAAATGTATTGAATTTTAACAGATGTTGAGTTTTCGTAATAAATATGATTCAATTCCAGTAACTTTCTTAAAAATACTTTTAAATATTTAAGATTATATTAATCGCATATCATATATTTTATGACTGCATTTTTAGCACTCGAAATGAAATAAAATTCAATCGTAAATTGCACATGAATGCATTTGCGACGCCTTCGTGTTTTTCTTGAATGTAAATTTTGTAACAATTAATCAATATCAATAACTGTTCCGAGTCCCAGAGATATTTCCAATAAAATTTTACATCCAGTCTGTAATCAAGGGCCCAAAAATAACTGGAGAGAAAAAATGAAGAAGACCGTCAAGAAAAACAAAAAAAAGAACAACAAGGTTGAAAGCAAAAGCGAATTGCCAGCTACTCATATATTCTCTTATGGCTGTAGCGTGAGGTGTGAGTGTGTGTGTGTGAGTGTGTGTTTATGTATGAGTGTGTGTGTGTGCGTGTCCACTTTTCCTGTCCGTGTGCGGCCATAAAGCAGCTCGTAAATTTCAGCACACTTGCCACTCGGACCAGTAACTGGTCCAGTTGGCGGTTGTCTTCGCCTTTTGCCACCGAAAATTGCCAGAGTTGCCACCCACAGGGTTGTCGTTATTGTCTTTTTTTCTGTTCATTGTATAACTGTAACTTGTTTTTCTCCCACTTTTTTTCTCAGCTCAACAATGAAAACTCACGCTGTACAATTTTCCGCGGTGGTCAACGTTGCTGTAATACCCTAACAGTGGGTGCCAACAGTATGCTGTCGCGTAGAACAGATATATTTCTGGCAGAGTATTTAAATATCGACTCTTTATTTGTTTTGTGGGTTCGCTCTCCTTTTGTTGATACGCTCCAATTCTTCGTTTATTACGCAAATCCGTAGTAACGCCCACGGTCGCCATATCCTGGCCCTATCCCTGTCACGGATTTCGTTCTGTATGAGGGTGTGTATGGGTGAGTGTGTGGCGGGTGTTGAACAATAGCTGTGAAATAATCACTTGCTTGTTTGCACTTTATTAAGTGGCAGCGCGAAAACGGTATGTTCGCTTTTTAGTCCAGCTTGCAACGCCCGCGGCATCTCCAAGGAGAAGGAGAAAACATGTTAAAGGAGCAAGGAGAGCACTTGAGTGCGGAAGGCTTTAAAATTTATTTACATTGAATGCAATTTAAAATTGTATTGGATTACATCAAAATCTAATATTTCAGAAACAATTTGTAGAAATTAACTTCAATATTAATTTGAATTAATTTGAATAAACTACATAGATTACCTTTTATTATTCTCCATTAACTTGTAGCCAAAAGAAACACCTTCAGAAAGTTAGCAAAATAATAATTTAAATATAATATATTCCAAAGTTGGGTAAAAGATGCAATAACATCACTGAATAAACTTCTCGGCAATATTCAATTGCTTTACAAATGTGACCACCGAAAATGCCAATTTGGCGACCTATTGAAAAATGAAAAATATCAAGAAACATAGAACACATTTAGTTGCTATATGTAGATTTACTTACGGTAATATTTGTGCCCAACGATATGATAAATACACCTCCAGCTGTCATAACGATGGGTCGCTGAACATTGTGCAGAAAGTATAGGAATGTAGTTTTATAGCGACGATCTGCCGAGTACCAATTGGAATGGAAGAGACAATGTGTGAGTTGTTCACAGTCCGTTATGATCAAGTTGCAAATGTAGCAGAAGGGAAAGGTCTGCAATAGCAGATCACAAATGAAAATAGCTGTGCCGACGCCAGTCCAGAAGTTCGAAAAGTAGATAATGTTGATTATGGCCAAGCCAATGACGATGCCGCAAAGCAGAAACTGTACAAAAATCGTGGCCGATACGACAGGTCTTAATGTCTTGCAGTATCTAAAATATAAGTTATTAAAATAAGGGGAATTCAAATATATAATTAGGAGAGAAAACTCACTCGAGTATCAAATGATGATCTTCGATGCATTTGATGAGCTCTGCGTAGTTCTCTTCCTCCGTCATCGTTGGATCTGCGCGAAGACTTTGTAAACGCTCCTTGAGCATTGCGATGTGAGTTCGCAGAACCAAAAAGTAGATAACTGGATAGACATCCGCTATTTGATCCTGGATCACAATGCCACACATCCAAAGGTATTCCAGAAAGGCAGCCGACCAGAAGTGAAGCTTACTCGCCTCCCAGTCAATGAAGGGATTGTAGAACTTCCAGGGAAGGCGACCGGCGAAGGCGCCAGCGAGGAACGTGGATATCGCATAGAATGAGTACATGAACTGATAGCACATGTAGCATCGATTGCACAGTGCCACAATTCGATGAAGCTGCTCCCGCTGATGGGAACTCTGGCAACGCTCGTCCATGCGATCCAGAATCTCCTTGGCCCGCTTGAACTGCTTCATGCCAGCAAAAGTAAAAGCGGCCTTGATGCTCGACCCAACGCAGTTTGGGCCAACTTGCAACGAGGTGAGAAACTGGCCAGCTGTAAAGCTGCTCAGATCCTTGATGTAGCTTACGAACAGCGCCACAACTACCAGTATCATAATGAACACCGTGGTAAACGCTGCCCACAAAGCGTATATCCGACTCCAGAATTTATCCTTTGGCGGCATCCATCCAACCACTCGCATGCCACGATCCAGGTAGACAAAGGCATCCCGGGATGTCACTCGCTCCTGGGGAGGCAACACTCGCATTCGAGGAAACAGCTTGAAGAGCATCTTACCCGTTGGCCCTTTGACTAAGAAGTGAAGACCGCATTCTAGATACAGTTCTCTTTTATAGTCCCATTTTTTTCCAATCTTTTTTTTTGTTTTTCAAAGTTTCCTAAATTTTTTAATTATGCATCAGAGGTTGGATTTTATAGATGAATTATTCACTTTGGGAACTCATAAGCTGTCAGTAAAAAAATTGACTCAACTCAACTTCCAATGCGCTTAAACTTAATTATTAATTTTTTGTTCCAAAAGTGCAAGCAAAACTTATATTTTTGACTGAGACTTTTTTGTATAGAAAGATGAGACTTACGAAATAAGTGATAGCAAACTTAATTAATAATTAATTGAAAAACTAACCAAAAAATTTCTCACACAAATTTTATTTGGTAAGCATTGCTTTAAATAACAAAATTTTAAATCGCGAGAACTACAAAAACTTTTGCCAAACATATTTATCGTTACTGTCATACATAGATCGAATCAATCAACAAATACAAAAAAAAGAAAGATGTTATACCTACATGAGCTTTGATTACAATTCGAAATTAATCAGCAATTGTATAGGCTATAAATAATTAAAGCCTTTAACCACTTTCAAGTGCTGTGTGTTAACTAATGTCAGCACTGAAGGCATCGAAAAGAGCGGCAAAGCGGAAAATATAAGCAGCGTGTTTTCCTTCATTGCAGTCTCATCAGACAAAGTTTTGTTTTGGCCTCAAATCTGCCTGTTTGTCCGTCCCTCTGTCGGTCTGTCCATTTGGGTGCGGAATGTTATTTGTGGTATTTGAGACACGCGGCGCACGCTGCGTATGAACTATTTTCTTAAGCTCATGCTGCCAAGACTTCCTCCCTATTCTCCCTCTCCGCACACTCTTCTCAGCTCCTTTTCTGTCCCAGAAGCCAAAAGGCTGCGGATGCTTGAACTTTGCAGGGATTTCGCCTTCATTGCCCTTTCCTGCTTTGGATCCTTGTGTGTGCGTCATATGTGTTTATAAAACTCTTCGTTTCGTTTTTCTTTTTCTCTCTCTCATTGGAAGCATCTGTGAGTTATTTTTATAGAGCTACTTTATATTTCTTTTTATTTATATGTAAGCAAGTGTGTGTGCTTGTGTG
Source organism: Drosophila suboccidentalis (assembly GCA_037043435.1). Lineage (NCBI taxonomy): Eukaryota > Metazoa > Arthropoda > Insecta > Diptera > Drosophilidae > Drosophila > Drosophila suboccidentalis. The sequence continues at coordinate 64,787 of JBAMBK010002203.1, read as the reverse complement.
TGTGTGGCCCCATCCAAGCAGAGCAAGGAAAACGGGAACAACGCTGCACAAAATGCGCTGTCAACTTGAGCGACGGTTTATTTATATGAGCAACCATTAGAAGCAATTCCCTTTCATCACTTTTTGTACACTCTATCAAAAGAAAATATACGGTATTATTGTATTCAACTAAAGGGTTTAAATTATAATGATTTTGTTGACTTCTTAGTAGTTAAAAGAGCTTAATTAAAAGTTCACAATACAATTTAGCGAAAGCGAAAGATGTTCTTCCAAGTTCTTCCAAAAACTGATGGGCTTTCTCTTTCTGTCCTCCTTCTCTCTCTCTCTCTCTATTTCTCTGACTCATTTAAAAGTGCATCCCATTTTACGTAAGCGTGACCTTATAGATTAATCTTTTATTGTGTCGGACCTCTCCAACTAGTGTCATTGGGCCAAGAGCAAACTTTAATTTTTTATTTTTCTCTTCAGCCACAATTTATTGTTTGTTAGCAATCAAATACTTCCAGAGCTGCAATCTAGAAAAATTACACGCTCTATATGCAGCAATCCATTTTAGATTTTTAATTAAACAGCACCAGCACCAGGAGCAATAACTAAGAGGAACTGAAAGCTATCGACTAGAAGATACCTTGTAAATAAGCCTGAATTACTCCTTTAACTTGTTTCCATTCAGTATTAAACATCTTATATTTGCCTAACAACTTGGTCAATCACAATAAAAATGATAATTATATTCTTATTGTGAGGGTACATTTTTGGTTGGACTGTTAAATCACATTTAGATTGTATCCACTCTGATAATACTCATTTAGGTTCGGCGAACTCTTTGTGTGTAACACATAATCTCTCGATTTGAAGCTACCCCATTTTAAGTCATTCAATGGAAGCTGGGTATAAAAAGGTTGATGCAACATTTGCCAAACGCACAGACATAAATCAAACAAAAGCAACGCCATCTAAATCTGCTCTTAGTCAGGACATTGGACAAGGACATGGATATGAACATAGACACAGACAGGGACATGGACACGCTGCAGATTTGACGTGGCCAACAGTTGGCAACTTGCACATGAAAACTGGTTTAAAATTTGTGAATTGCATTGGCAAACTATGTACTAGGCGGACAAAGGAAGAGAAAGAGTCGGACATTGGGGGGCTTAGGGTAAAGTTTTAGCCAAAAAACTAACGAGCATCAGTGTAAACTGTCGCGTCGAGCTCTCATTAAACTTGCAAGTAAAATGAAGCAAAAAGTCTTCAGCGGCAGCCAAAGCGCATTAGTTTTGTGCCCATGTTGCAGACGAGGAGTTTTTCCCGAAACTCGACAGTTTGGCATGTCAACAATTTGTAGAGACTACAAATTAGTTGGGAGAATTTGTTGAAGTGCATACTTTACGAAGATTTCAATTTTAAAATGATAATGATAATGATAATGATAATGATAATGATAATGATAATGATAATGATAATGATAATGATAATGATAATGATAATGATAATGATAATGATAATGATAATGATAATGATAATGATAATGATAATGATAATGATAATGATAATGATAATGATAATGATAATGATAATGATAATGATAATGATAATGATAATGATAATGATAATGATAATGATAATGATAATGATAATGATAATGATAATGATAATGATAATGATAATGATAATGATAATGATAATGATAATGATAATGATAATGATAATGATAATGATAATGATAATGATAATGATATAAGCAATATATATGAATCTATGGATATGGAGATAACACATATCAGGCAATCTTTTTTATTCCCATAACGGAACAAACTCCGTAAACTTTTCATAACTGAAAAACTTTTATTTACGCATAGTTTGCCTCTGTCTTTCTCTCTTTCTCTCTCTATTTCTCTACGTTACGCTTTGTCTATGCTTCTTTGAACTATTACCAGAGGTCCCCGAAAAATATGCAATACAATGCAACTAGAATTCGCATGGAACTTTTGTTCCTGCCCTGGGCGTGTGTTTGCGAGCAAACTTTTGCAACATTTATCTTCGTTATTATGACGCCCGAATGGGCTATCAGCGGCAAGTGGAGCGACTGTTAAATATTTGGAGAGCAGCGACAGTTGGAAACAGAATGCGTTCAGGCCCTAATGCGGGCTTCGGGCCCCGACAGCTTCTGGCTAAGCAAGTAGATCCTCTTCTGGTTTCCCCCTCTGTTTGGCGCATATTTAGTGTCAAAAAATGCTACAACTTGTCATACACCAGAGCCAAGGACAGGAAGTTGGAACGTTCCCAGGACGTTGGATGGGGACAGAGTTGCACTTGGCTGGGACGGAAGACAAAACAGCTCCAGCTCGGAGACCGGCAGTTGTAAACGGGAAGGAAATGGTAACTTTTTCCTGCACTTAATTAGTTTGGGCATAAGTGGAGCAGAAAAAGTTCTGCGCCATGTTCCAGAATTCTGCGAACTGCAAAGACGATGCGTCGTCAACGCTGGACAGAGCAAGAGGGGATATGGGACAGGGCGAAGAGAGACGGAGAGAGAAGAGCTAGAGAATTCAGGCGATTTCGACTCGAGGCCACGTCTCCAGTGCCGACGGTTTGTCATCTGTCTCAGCGTCCCTTGTGTTTCCCTCTGTCAATGTCTGTGAATATCTGTGTGGCTGTGTGTGTGTGTACTTGTTTGTGTGTGTGTATGTGCGAGTGTATGTTGCCAAGGAAATTGCCTCATAAATGTTCATTACACAGTTCTGTGCAACTGTCGAATGAATGGGCGTTTCACTTGGTGTGGTTAGGAGGCCAACTTGGATGGATGGGCGTACGGCCCAATGGCTGAATGGGCGTGGCAGCTTCTCGTGCACTTGAAAGGAAATTTCAACCAAAAAACATTATTGCAACAGATAATTTTCCACTGATTTATTAAGGCAATTCAAATGAAACAATAGATTTTCCAATAATTTACTGAAAATTTTTATGGGAATGGTATGGAATGGCAGCTTTATACCCTGTAATAATTAAAAGTGGTGGTGTTGAGAAAAAAGTCGCGTACTTTCATGTTTTTTGACAAAACTCATTTTCTTGAATAATATCAAAGAAAAAAGCGTAATTTTAAATGAACTATATTTTTACTTTTGTCATACAAGATGTGACTAAAATTCCCTCTTTAATATCATAAGCGAAATAAGAGAATTATTATTATTACTATTATGTTGCTTAACTTGATTAATTAAATGAACTTTGAGGATGTGTTCATATTGCAGATACAAAAACTTTTACCCGTAAAAATTTCCTGAAACCTTTGAGGAACAAAGACAGTTTCAATGATTGTTCTCTGATAAAAAGAACCTTCAGAGCCGGTGCTCAGTTAACCTTTTATGGGCACATCCTTATTGTTGGCAACCCATGAAAATTACACTCCTTTGTAAGCTGCTTTATCATACATTTTTGTTGTCTTTTGTATAGCTCTCCCTGTCTCCTCCTCCCTCCATCTCCACATCACTATCTGGCTGATTTGATGAGCTCTGTGAATGACCCCACGTGTTAATTATACACCTGCACTTATCACAGCTACAGTTAAGAGGATATTATATACCACAGTGCCAGCCAGAATTTATTCAACACACTTGTACAGCACAAAATCTCAATGGGGAGGAGGGTGCCATTATTTGTAGCAATAAGCAAACAATAAAACATTAGTCGAGCTGATAAAGCAGCACATCCGACTCCTTGCTGCCTTTTTACGCTCTTTCTCTTTCCTCCCCAGCCTCACCAGTCTCCGTGCCGACCTCGCTCAAGTTGGGGCATGTGTCAGCGAGCTGCTTAGCGCCCTAATGCGATTATTAAGTGCCAAGTGCGATGGCAGCGTGTAAAATTCATTATACTTACGAGTATGTATTCGTGAGTTCATTGGCTCCGTTCCACGGTTCGCTCATTCATGCATTGCGCGTACTCAATATCCTGGGCGGACTTCCCTGCAGCCAGTTCCGTCTTCGGCTCCATTCCTGTCTCCATTCGCATCTCCGGTTCCAGCAATTGCCACCCACTAACCGCGGCGATCCGCCGGTTGTGTCGCAATAAATTAAGAGCACAAATAAATCATCCATTTTAATGTGACAGTTCCGACAAACGCGCTGATACCCCTGCACTTCTCTACCTTCTCCTTTTTGGATCTCCTGCTGGTACCGAAACTGAAGCCTCAGCTTCGACAACAGAACATTGTTTTGAATGCGATGGCATCCACACACCCTTGTTGGCCATATTTAGCGGGTTCATTCTTCTTCTCTTGTTACCCACTGTTTGCACATTCCCAAACTTCCTTTGTCCTCATCCGGGACAGGACATTTTGTTTGTGCTAAGTACTTGGCCCAACTGTGGCACTTAATATTTTCGATTCGCGCGTGTTGCTTTCTGGGTGGAGCTCGCTTTCAGTTCTCTCCGATTTCTCAGTTTCCTTTGCGGAAGTGCTGCCATTACACAGTACGACAACACAGTGAGAAAATGCGCTTGGAATTTGTAAAAAGCCTTTTAAGTTGTTCGACAGTGCGTATGATTAATACGATTTATTGAGGTTACTGGCTCCCAAATAAAGGTCAACGATTCACGCAAGCAAACGATTTTAGGTCAATCGAAAACTTTAAGTTATCTAATAAAGTAAAATTTAAACAGATAATAAAATGTGCTCTGTTCAATTCAAGATATGAATAAAACTGAAGTATACTTTACGGAACTCTTGGAAAAACAAAAAAATTTAAATCTTTTCTCCCTGAAAAGTATGCTGTAAATAATGCAGCAAATTTTGAAACAAATAATTAGTCCTAAATAATTAGTCCAATTCAGTGACATTTTAATTGTTATTTCTTCTTTGTCCGAATAGTAAAGTGTTTTCAATTGAGTAAAGGCAATGATTGTTGTTTACATTTATTTGGTGCCAGTTGATAAGAATTTGCAGTTCATTTCAAGTGCATTGGAAAACGACAGCCAGCAATGATGATTATGTCAATTTGGTCTGGGAGAGGGTCGATTGGTTAGCTTAGGTTGAATTGAGTGTCAGGCACATCTTCATCAGTTGACACCTCATATCCTTTGAGCATTTTCCAATTGAACTGACTCTGTGTCCAGCTTCTATTCTCTCTTTCTTTCTCTCTTTATCTCTTGCTGTCTCTTCTCTGAGGAGCCATTAGAAATATTGCGCGTCCTACGATTCGATTTCTATATTAGAAAAATCTTTTTGTTGCATTTGCTGTGCAGCCAAGTGGAAAGTAGAAAGTGGGGAGTGAAAAGGTGGAAAGTGGGGAAATAAACTGTAGCATTGCCAATGGCAGGTAAGGCACTGATTGTGAAACACAGATAGACTTTGTAAATAGATGAAATGTTGCCCAGATACAACCAGACTTATATTGCTTGTGTGTGTGTGTATCTGAGTGTGTGTGAGTGTGTGTGTGTGTGCTGTCTCAGCAATTCAATTGGCCTGAGCACTTTTCAAATTTGATCGAGTGAATAGCGATATAAAGTAGCAAATAGAAATTGTAGTTTATTTAGATCAAACAGAAGCCACCTACAACAAACTTCGCTTCAGTTGAGTCAAATGGACTTGGATGGAATTAAATATAATTTATAGTGTTTGATATTTGTTTAGAAAGGCAGTCTGAATTTCATAATATTAATTGCAACATTAATATATAAAATCATTTACGTTAATTTTTGTCCATTCTAGAATAGTTTTAAATCAAGTTACATTAAATAAAATTAAAGTAAAAATTCCTGGCAATATTAAAAATATATCGCTTTTGATATTATAGAAAATAAAGTGTAAATCGTAAGGATTTAATTTTAGTAAAAGTATACTTAATTAGGGCATTAAAGTTATTATCATATTAAAGATGGTCATGGTAACTATAAGCTAATAAAATAATCAATCTAACAATATTAAATTTAAGAGATACAGTCGAACTTCCCTAACTCGAACTTCCCTAACTCGAATTTTCTCTAACTCGAACAAAATCGAGTGGCAATAGCGTTTACTGAGCAAATTTCATACAAATCTGCTTCCCTAACTCGAACTTCTATAAGTCGAATTTCTCCGTAACTCGAACAAAAATATTGGCCCGTACTTCCGTAAGTCGAATTTTTCGGGAAAATCTCCAATAAAGTTTGAATTTTTTTTTCGTTTCTGTTTTATGCTTTTGTTACCGGCTCGTTTGGATATGTAATATTGATGTTCATTAACATATGGTGATGTAATATGATAGAATATTGCATCAACAATTATTTAGGGTTGTAAAATTGCTATAGGAAAGATGATCGAAATGTACTTCTTTGTCAGCACATCAGTGTACTAAAGTGTTTAAAAAAAATGTTTAAGGAAATATTCAAACTTATTAGTAGTTAAGGAACTTGAAAGTAGACCAAATAAATTAAAGTTGCTGAAAAATGTGGTATCTCAGCAAAAACATTTTTCATTATATTTAAAAATGAAATATTAATTATAATGACATTTGAATCGGGAACTTCTTCTGGATACAGCAAAAGAACGAAAAAACCAATTTTTGAGAGTATCGACAGGTCTTGATCAAACTGGAATCCTTTTTTGTTGAAAATAACAAGAAAAATTTGCATTTTGAAATGTATTTATGATTGAATGCATTTGTAGTTTCTTTTAAAAAACTAAAAAAAAAAATATTCCCTAACTCGAAGTCTCCCTAACTCGAACTTTTTTCTTGGATAATGGTGATTCGAGTTAGGGAAGTTCGACTGTAATTTAATGGTTAGGGCATACCGCATTCGATGTGGAATTTAATTTGGTGGCATATCAAATCAAATCAAGCGCGTAATGAGTATAAAGGCAAAGGCAACGCCATGAAATATGCCTCACAATTCTGATGGCAATTGCAATGTTGATTGCAGGGCAGCAGGTTGACATCATTCCACTCCATACCATAGGCAGCCCCTAGTAAAAGCCACGAACAGAACCTGGATCAACCCACAAGGCTGTTCGTAATGAACGTCAATTGTTGCGTTTGTCTGTTGGCGTTAACCACACGATATTTTGTAATTAGACAACTGCAAAAAGTGCGCATTTTCATTTCTCGTACACGAAATTTGCAAGTTCCCTCACCTCCCCCCCCATCCTCTTCTCCATTCACCTCCAATGGCTAAAGCTTCTCATCCCACGGCAATGGCAGCCGCATCATGGTAAAGGCCATGGCAAACAATTTGGCCAAAAAGCAAACAAGCAACGAATATGGTAAAACTCATTAGCGCCAATTTTAGCAGCAACAGCAGTGCTCGCCAGGGTTGCCACCACTCCCACTAGACCAAAGAAATTCATGAAAATTTATATATCGCATTTGGTTATAATTTTTGACATACCATCAGTATTCCTTCTGCTATTTGAATTAAGTGTCCAAAAACAATTTATTGATAATTAGCCTGTGTGTTTTATTTGTTTGAATTCCATTTTTGAAATTTATTCAGCTTCTGATTTAATAGTTTTTGATGTTGACAGAAAATTGAATTGGTAAGCAATTTCGATAACTCTACTCCGTCTATGAAATTTTTGATATTAACTAGTTTGAAATTTATTTTGAATTTCCAAATATTTGCAACAAATATATGGCTGCTGATTTTTGAGACTCAGAAAAAGCACTTTGTGCGGTTGTTTTGTTATTTTCAATAAAACTTTTAAGGTTGAGGTTGAGTTTTTAGAGCTTGATCCAGATTTAATCTAAAAGCCCTATGTTTAGACTCATCTATTTATATAATTACTTTAATTAGCACAACACACTCATTAGGGGGATGTTCTATATACGAACTCATATGCTCTACTTAAGCTTCTCCATTTTCTTGGTGTTTATTCATTAATCAGCTTTCAGTTTCTTTGACGCCAGGTTTGGCTGCTCCTCTCCCTTTCCTTCGCCTTCCTTTCTCCTGACTGCGTCCTTTGACTGCTCGTTTAATTTTTAACTTTGAACACAGATGTCAACTTGACACCGCCTCCCGTCCAGAATTTCAGGCAGGGCCAGGCCCACAACTCCACCCAAGACTAAGACTGAGCCTGAGCCCAAAAACTTTAACAGCTAATTTTCGTTCGTGGGCAGGGGGACGGCGGAGGGGAAGGGAGGAAAAGCAGGCAACTGACGTCATTAGCATCTGTGTAGCAAAAAATAAGAAAAGTTTCCCAAATGGCGTTTTGTCACATGCACTGAAGACTGTCTAAAAAAAAGAATGAACATAAAAAAAAAAAAGAAATTGTTTTAATTGAATATTTTTTGGATGCTTGCAATTTTCTTAAGGAGAAACACAAACACGAAAAGCGAGCTTGAAAATCAACGTCAAATTGGGTTAGTTGCTAAATTTGCTGGCGCCTGATGCCTGGGCGAAGAAAATCGAATCTGGGACGCATTATCCATCCAGCACAGGCACTTGGCCTCGACGTCGACGTCCTCTCAGAAAAGTCATGGAGAAAGGTGCGCAAGGAGGGGTAGAAGGGAGATGGAAGATGATTGGCGGGAAGTGCAGCCAAAGCAAAATCATTAAAATTAGATTACAGAATCCTTCGGTGGTGTCACATTTCCGCCGGAAATTGCACTTTGAATGCGGCAGAGTTGAATTTGCCGTCAGTATTTTGCTCGTCCTTCAGCTGCAGCTTACAAACTGACAGATTAGTTAATAAAATCTTATTGCCCGGCATTCGTTTTGTCCGCAAGTGGCTCGGACTTTGGCAACTGGAAAATGAAAACTGAAAACTGCTCAAATTTATTATGAGAACGAGCAATAAAATATGGAAATTTCTTTTGACACTCGTTGAATTTTTCGTCTTGTTGTTTTTATCTATATGAGCATATATTTCTTACTTTTCTTTCCTTATTTCCCACAAAAGTGTCGAAAAGTTGCTTTTGTCAGACCCTTCGTGTTGAGTGTTCGCTGTCAGTGACAAGACAGAAACTTCAGGACAGCAGACAGGCCACAGTCACAACGAAAAGAATACCAAAGAACTTGGGATGGGATGATGGCGTAACGTGAGTTTGCGTTTGACGGAAAGTCATGAAAACTTCACTTAAAGAATATTTTTAAAAAAATAAGTTTATTGCTTGGATTATACATTTTTATAAAACAGATACATACTAACTGATTTATAATGTGGAAGAGACTCAAATATAGTGAGGCGAGGACCTTTTAATTCCAATTATCCGAACTCATAATATTTATTATGAACAAAATTATTAATCTCCCAGGCATTAACGTCGAACTTAAACTGTCAGAATGCCAGAAGGTCGAGGAAAGCGATAAACTAATAATATTAACAAATATCCATTAGGAAAATCGAGAAAAAAATACTTTCTGTATTTGAAAATAATTTATATGCTCACGTTCCCATCCCCAAGCAAGAAAACAAGGCCAGACCAGACAAATAAATATGATTTCCCGACTTGAAATTACCCTGTACACACTAGCATGTAAAGAAAATAAAGAAAAGATATTCTCAAAATTTAATTGTATACCAAAGGTTAAGAAAAAACATTCTTTAGACAGTTACAAACCATTGTTTTTTATTTTCACACCAATTTCCGAATATTTTAAATACAGGCTACAGGGTATGAAATAGTTGAGAAGCAGACTTGTTGCATTATTTGCTTTGCCCTGGCGTCGAGTGGGTAAAAGTAAAAAAAAGTTGGGTAGTTCTAGCATTTTTGTGGTTTTAGGAAACGCATAAGCATGTTATAAAATATGCACATTATAAAATGCGGTGTGAGCTAGACAAAAGCCGAAAGGAATTTGCACACTCATGCAACGAGAGCAGACATTTCTTTTTTTTTTTTACTCTTTGTACACTTTATATACATATAATATTGTGAATTCTCTTATTTTTTGTTGGCATCCATAATTTCCTGGCTGCTACTGCAACGTTTTGGCTTTTTCTGTTGACAACTGGCTGCAAAATGTATGCTGGCATTTATTTATTTGTGTTTTGCGTTCTGACAGTTTTATTCCTTCTTGCGAATTACGTACATACTCGGATTTCTTAAGAAGTTTTCAAGCGCAGACAACGCTACGTATGCGTAATGTATAGTTATTGCAATTTATGCAATAAAAGTCTGCAAAAAGTCACTCAATTGTGAAGTGGATGAAGTACATTTCAGAAACTGATACAAACGCACACAAAGTGACTGTTCGAAAAAGCAACTCTGTCGACTTTGATGGTACTGTAACTATTTTCAATATACCCTGCAATAATAATCTTCACTACTATTTCTCATATTTTTGCTGGTTCAAGATTATCAGACATCTTATTTAGAATCCATCTACTTTTATTTATCTTGTTTTTATCCCGAAAGTTTAATTAAGATAACATTCCTTCCTATTCAGTAAATTTAAGAATAAACGTGAAACACTTGAGTAAAGCCATAAAATCTAAATCAAAAACATAGTGGAAAATAACAAGAAAGAAGAAGAAGGGGAAAAATTAAATTTACTATTGAATGAGTTGCACTGTTTAGTGGCACAACCGAAAATCAAACAAATCGCACATAAAATTTAACACACAATGCCATCAAGTCAAACAAAACGAAACCAGAAATCCAGAATGACAATAGGAAATGGCAAACGGCAAATGGCAGCAATAGCAAGACATGGAAAAGAGAAGTCGGAGGACAAAGAATGCAGAGCGTGAGGAAAATTGAAATCAAACACCATTTTGCCTTGAAAATTGGAAGAAAATCATTGACATCGTTCGAGTTGCTGCATGTTGCTATTGCAGTTCCCGTTGCAGTTCCCTTTGCAGTTGCAGTTGCTGTCCAAAATACTCAGCCCGGCGGCAGAGCGAGGAGCACTGAACTGTTGTGTGCCATCCCTCGGCCTTTGGCCCCGGCGACACTCAGATTGCCGAGGAGCAAACGTTGATGATATGAGCGCGAGCAAGCAGCTCAGCCAGATGTGCACCACAGTGCGTATGTGTAATATCTGTGTCTGCATCTGTATGAGAGTGCTTCCCTCACCGTCAGAGCGTCACAAAAAATGTATCCAGCTGATGCTGCGTTGCCATTTCCGAAACATTTAGCAAGCGATGTACATGTAAGTACATATTTTTTTTTTATACGACGCAGAAAATTAGTTGGAGTTACAAGTCAACGCTTCAGGCACATTTTCTTCTTGATAAATATTTGTTTTTCATTATTACTTTTTATTTGTTTATTGCTTCGAAATAATAAAAAAAAATCTGACACATTGATATTGGTTTCTAGAGAGCTTCTCCCGTATCTTGCAATAGTTCCAATAAGTAAAGGAATCTTTCCTACAGCTTTACCTAGACAATTTCTGCCCTTTTATCACAACAAGTTAAGTCCAAACAGTGAATCAAGTTTTTTAACAAAATGTAGAAGTCGTCAAAAATGCGTCAATAATGAATTCGAATTATTCTCAAATTAGCTTTAATAATTTTAAAATTTTGTTTAGCGACATATAAAAGCTTTCCTTCTAACGTTCTGTTGCTTATTTATAATGTTATTATTTATTTATCTATCAAATAACAACAAAAAAATAAAAATAGGCAATAGTTTTTCTATCGTAACTGAGACAAATAAAATAAAAAGAAAAATTTAAAAATATATGAATAAATAAAGATAAATATTGATATTAAGTCGCCACGTTGACTGTATAACTACATATTTGCAGAAATACAGTATGCATGTTAATTTAAATAAATAATATATAAATATTAAATGGCTTATGCACATTTTCTCCGTTTATTTACATTGATTATTTAACATACTTTTATTTGTCAAATTTAAATGCTAAAATCAATGCTGTGAGATTTGAGAAGAGTTGAAAACCGTTTCGGAAACAGTTATGAGCTATAAACTAAAATTCAAAAAACATAATATGTAACTGTAATTTCCTATATAATTCCTTAAAGTTTTGTGGAATTTCAATAATCTCGTCGTTTGTCCACCACATAGTAGACAGATTAGATTCCCGAGCTAAGCCCAGAAAATACATTGTTTCTATTAAAGCCTGTTATCATATAATTCATTTAACAGTTCCAATATTAAAATCAAATATTAAATATTAGATAAAGTGTTCGCACATATTTGAGTGTGTCGTGCCAAGAGTTAATTTATTGTATGACTTATAGTAATTGGTTGATTAGTTGACATTTTAAATTCGAGTTGTCGCTTTTATTATATTTAAATCACAAAGTTCTGATTCTAGCAGAAGATTAAAAAATTCTGCACAATTGACGGAATGTGCCACGCAAATTTGTACATTTTTTTGTCGTAAATCAGAGTACAGAAAATTCAGTGAATCTAGCTGATTTTTGTGCAACTCGTTTGCTGTCTCCCTGGAGTATAATGATTGATTATTTATGACCCTGATGTCTGTCTGTCTGTCTGTCTGTCCGTCTGTCAGAGCCAAAATGGGGAAAAGTGGAATGCGCAATCTTTAACCTTGTAACGATAACGACATTCCCACAAAGATACATTCTTATATGCACTCTCTCTGCCTCTTTCTATCTGTGTGATTCACTTCCTTCTCTTTCCGTTACATGTTCACGTAGTATACATAAAAAGTCAATTTCTGTTTGGGGTCTGACTCGATTTAATGGTGTCTGCATCGCGCTGACAAATCGTGCACGCGGTCAGCCAAATAGGTGAAAAAGGGGGGAACGAGGGAACGGATGTAGCGGCAGGAGAGGATGGTCGGAAGGGGAGAAGGGAATATCCATGTCGTTCATGTCGTGATAAACGTCAGTCACTCGACTGGTTTTTTGTTTTTTGTGTCTGCCGCCTGGCTGTCTGCCTTTCCCCATTGCTGCGGTTCGATTTTGACGGAATCTAATCAAAACGACCATGACGAAATAAATTGCCAACAAATCAAAGACAAGACATTGTTAAAAAAAAATGAAGAACATTTGGACCAACCAATATTTGAGGATATTGTTAGTGATTTCTGTTTCTAGGCTGCTTAATGATAATGTATATGATGATTACGTTGTTGTTGTTGTTGTTATTGTTGTTATTGTTATAGCAACTGACCATTTTCATGGCACAATTATTCTTGGCAGCTGGCGACAGTCTTTGGCTTCGTTGGCTTCTTAATGACATTTAAAGCATTATAAATAAAATTTAATAAAAGTAAACTTTTTACTGAGACTTAATTATAATTTAGTGCCATGGCACGCGCCCTCTGTGCGGACAGGTGTAATTGTAATTACTCCGCACTCCACACGCACTTCCATCCAAAGACCGAACCAAACCAAACTGAACCGCTCTCATTGCGAGAAATGTCCATTTAAATGGCTTGATTAATGCCAGCGGCAAGCTGCCAAGCGGCAAAAGCCAAGCGCACAGTGGCGCAAAGCTTGCGAGGAATGGTGCGAAAAATACAAATAGGTATCTTTTTGTTATTATTGTTATAAAAATCAGTTTTTTTTATTAAAATCATGGTAACTAGATCCAATAAAAATTACATACGTTTTTTAAGAAATTGTTTTTTTTTCCAGAGTCTGTTGTAATCGTACTTAACCACTTTCGACTAAAATATTCTCGTTTATTTATTAATTTTATTTAATTGATAATATTTTAGTTAACTGCTTTTAACTTTAATTTAAGTCAATTCTTCTTTGTTTGGTAATTCCTATCTACTTTAATTTCAGGACTATTATTTTTGGGACAATAAATAAAATACTTTAAGTTTGAACAAATATAATATAAAAGAATGCAGCTACTTACTTATTCATATTCTTATCTCAATCCCATCTTCATCCCACTTTTTCCCTATGTTTACTTTAAACACACTCAACATATTTTCGGTCAACGCTTTACACTGCATCATTAAATTTATGTACCACAAATGTTTGTTTTTTAGCACCCGCTAGTACTTAAATTTTGGCACCACTGTGCGGTGTGTGTATGACCAATGTGGTGGCTGCCCAGAGCCCCTTTGAGGGCGCCAGCAACTAACCGACTCTTTTTGCGTTTTAAGTGTATTTATTTGCTCTTTATTTTTATGACTGGCCCCCGTGTAATTGACGCTGTGTGCGCTCGGGAGCGCAATTTGATGGTCGTATAGGAGCCTCTTGTACATGTATATGAGAGTATGTGGATATATATATATATATATATTTGTGCAGAAAGAGGGCAGATCGGGAGAGTTGTGCGGAAAGCCATAAAGTGCACACTGCTTGATGTTTTTTTTTTTTTTAATGATTTTTTGTCTGCATTTTATTTTTGAATTTAAATTTTTTCATTGCTTTAGGAGTTGAGAGGGGGGGGGGGGGGAAGGGGGAGTTTCTACTGTGGATTCATCGCTCTGCTCATTTAAATTTTTAATTAAATTTTGCAGTGCAAACTTTGCACTTAGTTTCCTTTTTGAAATGGCACTATTTAACAAACTTGGAGCTGTAACGACAAAACCGAATTGAACAATAAATAAGAAAAATTAACGTTTAATTGCAGAACTCTGTGAGCTTAAATGAATCAAATTAATAAAGCTCCGATATAAAATGACAAACCAATAAAACATTTTTAGTATTTATAAAATTAGTTCACTAAAAAGTGATTAGCCGATTCGGAACTAAAAACAAATATTTAGAGCTAAATTGAAGTATCAAGTACATTGGCCGTGTTCACCAAAACGAATCTATCAGTAATCATGTATCTGAAATCAAAAAATTGTTGATGGGCTTCTGGTGAACGCTTTGATGAAATTTTAGGGCAAAATCTAAGTTGTCATGTAATTTACTTTATACAAGAAAGTTTAAAGCACTTTTTCTAACCATATTCCTTTAAAATACGCAGACTCCAACTTCATCTTTGAATTTTTTTTTAAGAAGACCAAATTAGTATTAATAATGCGGTTTCCCTTTTAATTTTGTCCTATTTATTTTCAAATCTTGTGTTCTGTTGATTACGATTTGTTGTATTGATAACAAAGCATCACAATCACAGAATTTCAGACTACTATTTCGGTGATAAATTTTCAGTCATCATAATCACAAATTTTGAAATCATGATTGCTCATCACTGCCGTTCACCAGAATAATCATGCAAATTTCATCGATATTCTGTTGTCGATTTGTTCTGGTGAACACGGCCACTATTTAATAAAATGTAAGCTTGATTTTGAGAAATATTACCTTTTGATTTGCTTACATTTGAACTAATATATGTTTTGAAAGATTTTTAAAATACCTAAATTTGAATTATGTATAATACTCTTGCTTTCTTTATTAGGGTAATGAGTTCTCGTTAACAATTTGTCAAGATTTTTTTTAATTCTATGCAAAAAATTTGGTTTAGACTTGAATGCAAGTTTGACGCATTTGGAAGCTGCGCAAAGAGGGAAACTAAATGCATTTGAAGTTCCATGAGGCATAAAATGGATTAATTAGAGGCAGCATGCCACTGGAATCTCTACACTCTTCGTTTATGTAGGACTGGGGCAAATTTAGAACTGAATTCGGGCGAATTTCAGTTTGTCGATGACAATTGAAACGCCCACGGCATAAATCACGACAGGAGGCCAAAGCCAACAACAGCTCCCAACGACAGCAGCAACAACGGCGAGAGGAAAAACATGAAATTCATTTGCATGCAACACGTTGCCATCTACGCAAACAAGCAACGGCAACGGCAACGGTTGTTGACAGTGGCACACGCGGCGTATGAGCGACGTCGTGTCGCATGTGTTGCATGTGCTGCATGTGCTGCATGCGCCGCAGTTGTCGTCGACAGTTGCCGGCCCAAAAATATGCAGTTATCTGAACAAGATCAGCCCAATGGCCAACTGCCCACCTTGCAATTCATCCCGGGTCAGGATTGGACAGGAAGTAAGTCCAAGGGACAGCCTAATATTGGATATGAAAGTTTATTAAGTTTGCTTTTCCTAACCTTTTCCAAAGTGTTTTTTGCTGAAAGCCTAACTTACTATTTGGCTAGTTAATATAAAAGCTATAGGATAAGTTAAAATAAAATTAACTACAATTATATGATTAATATATAAAAGTAATACTGTCTACTAATTAGTACAAAGGTCAATGGTAAGTCATAAGGTGATGTTACATTGCATTTTTCATTTATATTGCATTTGAATTAAGTCTAAATGTGCTCGCCGCACAAGTTGCACTCCAGAGTTTCATCCAGACTTGGGAGCACTTGAAATGGCAGAAATGTTGCACTCAAGTGTGCCACGCTTCTCCTTCTCCTTCTCCTTCTCCTTCTGCTTCTCTTGCCTTTGCTCTGGCTGTCTGAATCATGAGCTGTATTTATTAGAATTTCAGTTAGTAAGTTACTCACTCATACTATTGACCTTGTGGTACAGGGAGGCAAGTTTGTTTGCATATGATAGGAGCGCACTTGAAATTGTTTGCTGTCAACCAGAAGGATCCGACTTTAATTTAGTCAGTCGATTCTCCCGAGGCAACAATCACACAAAATCATCAACAACAACAACGGCAGCAATTTCATTCAATTTGAGAAAATAGCAAAATAAAGAAGCATTTGAAAAATCAAAATGTATCAGTACGACTTGACTTAAAATCCATTTGATTGATTTTAATTACAACTAAATAAATATATTTCAATTTATTTTCAATCAATTTTCGAGTATGCAAATTTAAGATAGTTGTCCTTAAAGAGTAGATAAAAATGTGGTAAATACCTTAAAAAAAAAGGTTAAGCATTTGCATATCTCAGCTTGAATAAATTATTGATTAAATATCTTTAAATATCTTTGCACCTATTCGTTGAAAGAGAAATTAATTATGTAATTTAATAATTTATTATACATATGTATTCTCGCATTAAAGTTGTATTCAGTCAAACAAACACAGCCACAAACAAGCGTATAAAGTTGGCACTTAAGAAGCATTTTGATAGCATTTGGCTTCCATGCATTGTGCTCATATCTCAGTCCCCAGTTACATTTCAGATTCCACATTACACATTACAAATACGTATTACATCTTACATATTACACGTAGATAATTTAGTTTAGTTGCCAACTCACCGTTCCTGGAAGGAGAACTTCATGTGTGGCTTTGCTTCCCAATGAGAAACTGCATTGCTCTCTGGGTAATGTATCTGAATCTGCTCGTTTCTCGCTTCTCGCTTCTCACTTCCCCCTTTTCACTTTTCTCATCTCTCCCCTTTTTCTCCCTTTCCCTTTCCACATTTCCATGGCGAGCTTCTCTTACACTTTTACTTAATAGCTCTGCTTATTGCACTCTCTGCTTTACTTTTGCTTTCTCATAGAGCGTTGGGAGAGGTAAGCAAAAGCCTCAAGCTCATTACGGCGATGACAAATCAGTTTCCATGTCAAACACAAGCTCGATGTCAAGTTTGCGGATGACATTTTCCAATTTCATACTTAGCCCGGGAATTAGGATTTCTGCACGTAATCCTGGCCAAACGTGATAACATTGTTCTCAGCTCCATTTCTGCAGACTGGAACTGTTTAAAAAAAGTATTATTTAGCTAACTCAATTGCAACAGGTAATTCCAATTAATATTAAGTGTGTAATCAATGGTTTAACTTCAAACTTAAGCTACATCATTCTGTATGAGGGAAGTTTCTTAGATCTGGGAATGAGTATTAAATAAGGCTTGAAACTTTCCTGTTGCGCCAGTACTTTTCTTTATTCATGTATTTAATAATTTTTTTAACTTCACTTTAAATCAGTCGACAAAAAATTATTAAGAATTGAAGTAAGTATTAAATGAACTATAAAATTGGAAAAAATTCCTCTGCATCTTCCAGCTGAAATATTATATCTTTAAAATTAGTTAAGTATTTTGAATTGTATAATATTTTAATTGTAGAATATTTTCTGTATTTAAAATCTTTATGAAATTTTATGATTAACAACATGTAGTTTTCTTTTAGCTGGTAAAAATTAAAGCTCCTAATTTCTGTCTTCAGCTCTTAAATAATGATTTTGTGGGCTTGGTATTTATTTTGTTTTTAGAATCTCTTTTAATTTATTTGCAATAACAACTATCTATTGCTGAGCGAAGTAAATAGAGCAGATAATGTTGCTTGGAATCAGCTCGTTTGAATCTCAATCCCACTCTAATTGAATGGAGCAGCCTTTGCTTTAACTGGTTTGAGTTCTCTGGCCTCATCTTCTTTTCGTCTTTTTAGCATTGTTTTTTATGCGCATTCAAATGGTTTTAATGACAGCAATTTGTGTTTCCAAATCGCGCAACATTAGCTTTCGTCTGGGGAAGAAACGATATCTTGAGGGTATTGTGCGAGGGAATTGGAGCGGCGTTAAACGAACGTGTTTATAACGCTTAACTTTCAAATTAAGGCCAGTTGCAGGTCCCTTCGCAGATCCCAGTCAACATGCGGAAGTTTCGATTTGTCAGTGGGTCGCCCGAGGGCCTTTGAGAATTCCGCGATACAACGCGACTCGTCACGCAAAGGATAAACTCCTGAAACAGTCTTAAATAGAGGAAGATGAAGACAGTCTGTCCGTTACATCATTATCAACATCATCATCATCAGCAGCATCAGCATCAGCATCATCATCATGGGCAACGTCATCGTTTCGGCCGGCTACAAATTCATTTAGACACAACAAACTTGGCCAAAAGCAAAGCATGACAATGTCCTCCCCCTTTTGTCTGTGTCCCTTTTACTTCTTTTCCTCGTCATCGTCATCGTCATCGGCGGCCAAGTGTAAACTGAAATGTTGGTTAGTGGCATGCGGCATGGGGCGTGGGGCATGGAAAACTGCGGTGTGTGGTGGAAAGTGGCGTGTGGCGTTTAGTTGAAAGAAATGTTTGTGATTTCTCGTGGCGTGCTACAAAATTATCACACTAAGATTTTGATTGATGAGACTTTTGGATGCCGCCGGCTTTCCACATCGCACCCTGCCCCCAATTTCCGTTTAATGTGGGCGTGGCCATGCGGCTTTGTGACGCCTCGATTGAGGCCAATGTTCGAGTTGATGCGACCCAAAAGCCGCGGGCTTTGATTAGTTTTTCGGGCTTAGTGCGTGCCTTGAAACATTTCCGACATTTTGGCCAATAGTATACCACGTATGAAGATCCTTTCGATTCTCTAAATAGCTGGGGATTTCATGATTCAGTAAGAATCTCTTCACCAAAACTTTAAAGTCAAATGATTACCAAATATTCGGTTGTGATAACTTGACTTGATGAGAATTTCGAAGTGCAAACCTAACTGAAATTGCGACATAAACAAATGATCAGTTTAGCAGACGCCCCCTGTAAACAGGCAAATAGTAGTAGGCATTGTTGTTGTTGGTATTTGTATTGCAATAACAAAAACTTATCACACAGCTGGCAGTCGTAAAATGAAAAGCGAGCCATAAAGAAAAATCATCATCCACATGGCTTGCAACATCAGCGCAATTTGCAACCAGACAACGCAAACAAACAACCTGCAACTTGTCAAAAAAAAAAAAAAAAAAAAATTAAGAAAGAAGAACTAGTAGAAAAAGCTGCAGTCGAGCAAGCCCGACGTTGGGAGACCCTGTACCTTGACACCACTCTGCGTAAATCTGTTTAAAAAATGAGTGAAATTATAAAATTTAAATTTAAAAGTAGGTAAACTTATAATATTCTGTTCATTTTTATAATTATAATTTTTATATTTTAAATTATGTTATAAAAATGGATCCTTCTGCCTTTTACACACTTTTGCCCAACTCTTGGTACAGGGTATAAAAAGAAAAAAACTCCCTAAATCACACACAAAAAAAAAATAATACAAAACACAAGATCTTGGCCCGCAAAAAAAAACTACTTTAAAATTTGCTGTGTATTTGTATTTCTTTTAGAAGAAGTGCGAAAGACATACAAGAGAGGAGAGAAAAAAGTAAACTAAAACCACAATAACAATAGAGCCTAAGACGTCGTCTGTTTTTTATGATTTAATATGGGAAAACTGTTGGGTGGCGGCAACCAAAAGCAAAACATCTAAAAAACAGGCAGAAACACATTGTACTTGTGGGCCAGTTGGTTGGACAAAGGGGGCAGAGGGCAGGGATCAGGGGACAGGGTACGGGGGACAGGGACAGGGGAGTTGGTCTCACGTGAACAACATAATCGCACATTTAAGCGGCTGGCAACATTTGCTAAGTTGTTGCCCCGCCCCCTGGTGGCAGGCAGTGGAACTGATGTCGTTGCCCCACGACGCGTCCAATGGGGCAACAAGTTGGTGGACAGTTAGTTGCCTAAGTCTGCTGTCTGTTGTTACCGTGTGGAGACGTAATAGCCAGCTCTGTGAACGTGGCCAAAAGCAAATGAATTTAAGTTAAATAAACATATCTAACTTATGGCTCAACTAAGTGATTTTGTAATTTATTTACTTAAATACATTTAAAATGTTTTAGCTTAAATACATTTATTATATTTATATCTTTAAATGTAATCGACTTTTAAAAGATCTCGTTTCAAAAATATAAAATCAATATATTCTCATATAATTCCTTGAAGCTGAATAATATTAAATAAATATGAATCCTCAATTTTACCTTGCTCTTTTTCCATTTCCTTTTTTGATAGGGCTTTTATTATTAAGCTTGTCGAATTTAAAATTATTTTATTTAACTTAATTCTAATTTTTAACAACGTGTTTAAAACAAGTACAAGGATCTTTTTACTGTGTTTTATAACAGATTTCTAGGCCTTGTCAAATCCATTCAGTATTTTAAGAATTTCACAATGATAATCTAAAGATCTCTCTTTCATTAATTACTTCTCATACGTGAATTATTTAATGATATTGCGAGATTCATCTAATGCTTAATTTTGATAACACTACATTTGAATTTTTATCAAATATTTGTTCACAGCTATAAATGCCCAAACTTCAAACTTTCTAGATTTTTTGTAAATTGCTAAAAGCTTTAAGTAAATTAAAATTTGGTTCCATTTAAGCTCAGATGCATGATGCGTTTAACCTCGCTCGTTTTGTTGGCCATTTTAAAATTTTTAAACATTTTTTGCTGTGTGAACTCTTGACATTTGGAATGTTACTTGCATGGAATATGATTTTAGTATATATATTCCGCAAATACTAGTTGTCGTATATGTAAAGGGCGAAATTGTTTGTTTTGTATAGAAGTTTATGGTAAAGCTGGCCATGTCAAAGGTTAGGGCAATTAGAGACTGCTGCGGACTGTGGGCTGGTTGTAAGTTGGAAATCCTTCTTGGGGTTTTTCAGTTTATCTGGGAGATGTGACAAATCAGATGGAATAGACTTCAACACTTGCTGGCTTACACCAAATATGCTAAGCAGGCCAAGAAGCTGCTACCTACATAATGAACGCACCTTTCCAGTCGAGTCGAGTTAAAGTCTTTAATATGCAAAATTTGCCAAGGTTGCTGCTTTAATTAATTCAGAAGAGAGGCGCAGTCGTCTGCGAAGCAATTGTATAATTAGTGTTATGCCCATCTACTTCTCTCCTTGTCCCTTCCTCCCTCTCTTTTTGTCTGCAGCAATCAAGCATTTTCCACACCCATCTTACAGCATTGACGAACGCCCACTTGGCTCTTAACTTGGCCAGCATCTCAGGTATATTTGTCAATTTGTCTTGGCGCACAACACGAAGGTGTTCAATTACACAAAGTAGTCGGAATGAAATAAAAAAAAGAACGAAGCAAATATAAAATACGAGGCGGGGAAAATGTCATAAGCGTTTCAAGAAATATTTTCCACAATAAATTCAGAGTCGCTTTTCGTGCCCCAAATACAGAAAACTGTTCATTGATGAGCACAATACTCAGACTGTAATTTTGACTTGGCTCTTAAGGGAACTGGGTTGTTTGAGAAGGAGTTGACAAATTGACTTGGCAATATTCCATTTGAAAGAGGTAAATACAATGAGGCAAATTGTGCTTTCCTGCTTTTCAAGTTGTTAAACGCTGAAATGTATTTTGTAATACTTGCGAGTGTCATATTCTTTGTTACTAACAACAAAATATGCTCAAAGAAACAAGTTTTATGCTATCGCATACAATTGATCCTTAAAATTTGACATTTTGACATTTTATTGTAAGAAAAACTTAAACTGTCTATTGAGAGAGCTTTTAAATGGTTAGTATTGGTTTATAGCATGTTTATAAACAATTTACATATCATCTTGGACTATCTATGTACTTTCTGAACTTGCACATTTTATTTCTTATATTGTTAATTTATTTATTTTATATTTATTTTATTTACTTACAGCTTTTAAAATTAGCCAAATTAATTCAAAATGCAGCTCAGCTTTAAATGCTAATTATGAGTAAGGTGCAGTTTAATTGATTTGTTAAACTTCCATACCATTAATTAAGCCACGCACTTGGCTCGTTTCGCGGGGGCGTTTGCCACGCCCACACACTCAAAACGATGCCAGTTAGAGGCAAAATGCTGCCAAAGCCAAAGCGAAAACTGTTGACGGTTAATGAAGACGCCCAACAAAACCAGACGTTCCCAAAACTCATACTCATACTCATACTTGTATTCATACTCACACTTGTACTCGAACTTAAGACTGAGGTACTCACATTCACTGGGGCCCTGGTTATGACCTTATTCGTGGGCGTCTCTCTAGTAATCGCCGAGTGCAAGAGTCTCGTGCGTGCTTAAGTAATGAGGCCCAAAACCAGAAGAAGACGAAGTCGAAGTCGAAGTCAACGGCAATTAGAGAAGACGGCCAAAAAGGCAGGGCTAAAGACGTCGAAGTCATGTCTCAATGAGTTTGCACTTTTATGGATTGCTGATTGAGCCGGGGAAACAGTTAAACAGGGGTTAAAGTTGCAGCCAAAGGTTAAGCAATCAATTAAACGTGCAACAACAACAAAGGATGCAACTGCAAGGAAAGTTCTGAAATAAAGAAAAGTCAAACTGACCAAAGTAATAAAACCAAATGAATCGAAATGAAACGAAACGAAATAATACGCAATGAAATGAAATGAAATGAAATGAAACGGAAATGAAACCTAACGGCTGCCAAGTAAATAGACAAACAACTGGCAATAAGGCAACGAGCAACTTTTGCACATGGCGTTACATTTACCCTGCCTGCCTGCAACATGTTGTGTGCCACACCCCCCGTGTGATATGTGTGAGTATGTGTGTGTGTGTGTGTGTGTGTGCTGTGTGTTGATACTAGTTAAAGTTTATCAAAGCTACGAAAGGAACAACAACTACAGCCGTAGGAGCAACAGGGAACCCAGCAAAGTTTGTGCTCGAAAACAAGTTGGCTGAACGCAAAGGACTATTGCTATCCTGTTCCCCTATCCTCCTCCTACTCCTCTTCCCACTCCTCTGCTTCCTCGTCGTCTTTCTCTTAGTGTTGGCTGTGCTTAAGTCGTAAGTCCTCTTTGGGAGTTTTTGACTTCTCAAGTTCAGTTGCTCGCGCCCGACTAATGCCAAGTTATATATTAAGTAAGGAAAGCAGTAACACACACACACACACACAAAAACACCACACACTCACGCCATCTCTTTCACTCACTTGCATTTCTGTGCTGTTGCCTACTCTTTCTTTTCCACCACATTGAATTTAGTTTATTTGATTCGTTGCAAGACTCACATATTTTTTGCTTACTTCACAAAGTGCGTATATTTTGCTGGCCGCTAACTTTCGCACTAGACTGTCATATAAACTTGCTAATGAATTGAAAGGTGTTTATAGGATTGTTTATATATCTTCGCTGCTTAATATATTCCTGGGATAAGCTGATCAGCTGAGGTAAACTTCAAGAGACAAAAGAAAAGCAGAATTTTGTAAAATGTTTCTTAAAGCAATAACTATAATATATTATTTTGCTATAATTAAAATGTACTTTAAGTTTTATTTTATTTTTTTATAATTATAATTAATAATATGTTTTGTGTTTATTTACTATTATTGATTTATTGTTTCTTTCAACTATATTATTTTTAGTTTCAAAAGTTAGTTCTCATTTTTTCCAAAAATATCGCTGCTCTAAACATTTCTATTTATGTTTTCATCCTAGGAATTTCTGCTGTAGTACTTTAATGTAGCCAAATATTATCTCATCACATATTAAACTCTTTAATTTCATAAATTTTATATCTTCACTTCCTTTACTTTCGTTTATTTTTTATTCTGCATTATTGGTTAAATATATTATAAATTCGAACAGATAAAATTGAACACAATTTTAAGGATTTCATTTATTCTATTAATTTGAATTGATATTACATTATTTAATTTATAGAAGTTTATAACATTATTTTTTGCCCTTGACTGTGTTGTCAATTGTTGGCAGTTCAACTTTAATGCTGAATGAAAAATTGAAATATTCGTAGATTTAATTTATTATGCAAATGGAAATGTAACGATGCAAATGGAAACCCATGTGTCCTCAAATTAAAAACAAATAAACTAAGTACACAACAACAAAAATGGCAACAAATCAAAAATGTCGCCAGCTTCAAAATGGCAAATTGCAAATGCAAAAGTTAAAGCCATGGCCAAAAACAAAAGTTAAGGCCTACAAAATGGCAAACAGATTTGCTCAACGGTCTCTAAACAATGGCCAACAGCAAAAGCTGCTGTTTCCGTTTTTGGTCAGAACAATTTCCATTGCCTGTCACTGGGAAATGCTCCCCCGGGTCCTAACGATGAAAATATTTGCCAAATGTAGCACAAATGCCCCCATAGAAAAGCCAAATGTTTGGACGAGATTGGGGAGGAAAGGGGGACAAAAGAGTAGAGAAGAAGAAGGGGATAAAAGGAAACGCGGAGAGGGATTGCCAATGCAAGCGTATGTAAATTTCTTTATTGTTGTTGCATCAAATTGAAATTTAGTATGCAATTTAGTCTATAGTACATAAAACAAGTGAGATTGCATTATTTACAAAGCAAAGACCAGGGCATACCCTGTAATAATTGATGAAAACAGAATATAAATGGAATGGTCAACGCAACTTGGTTCTATATAATCGTAGTTTTTGCGCACAGAAAAAACTCAATTTCAAAATTGAAGATTAAAAGAAGATTAACATTTATTTTTTAAGTATGCGAATAAAATGGCAACCTCTCAGCATTATTAAATTTATTAATTTCTTTATTAAAAAATTCAAGAAATCCAAATCAATTGATTTCACTGAAAAATACTTGTAGCAAAATACAGATTATGAAAATATTTGCAGAGAAGGGATTGAAAAACTTACTTGAATTAAGTATTACTCTATTTAAGAAATTCCGGGATAACCGAACTTCTAACACCGTGTTGATTTGATTTTATCCCTGATTTTTATTTTCTGTATACCAAACTGGCTTTATTTGAAGAGCAAGACAAAGCTAAGTCATACCCTGTAAAATAAACTAAACTTTAAAGAGCTAAAATTATGCCTTTAGAGTGTGATGTTGGTCGACTACTTGTTGTGCATTTTATATAAAGAATACCCTGTAAAACTTAGCAAATAACAAATTCGAAATGGGTAAACTTGACACAACTATCACAACAACAAAAATAAATCAACTGAAGACTGTTGCAACTGAAAAATACCCTGTAAAATAGAAAATTATTTGATTAACTTGTGAGAGATAAAAATTTCATAGCTCCCAAAACTAAAGACTTACCCACTTCTACAATTATGACAGGGTATTTGGTGGAATTTCCAGTACAGCTGCTGCAGTTGCTCATTGAAGTCATTGAGTTGCGGAACCGAGTTACATATCCGAGTTACACACTTGTGCTCATATTTATTTCTATGTTGTTTTAACCACTCGGCACTTGCTTTTGGCCACTTTTTGGTTATGCTCGTGCGATATCTGTATTAAAAACTGTTTTGTTGTGCTCGGATCGTTAGTTGGTTTATGGTCTGGACGCAGCAGTCACTGCAGGCACACCCTTAAGTGGCCTCAACATGTGTGTGTGTGTGAGTTTATAGCACACTTTAAGGCGCTATAAGCTTATATTGCACTTAATAGCACATAAAAAACGTTACGTGATAATGCAACGCATCACAAAAGTGGCCATTCAATGGGAAAACAAAAAAGCAAAATAGGGAAAATTCCGAATCCTCGGAATCCATGCGTTACGTAGGAAAAGCGTGCTAGCACGAGGAAAAGCGCTGTGAAAAAGAGCCAAGAATTTAAGCTGAGGCAATGACCACATTGTGAGCTCAAAATATTAAGTTCAGGGAAGAATCTTAGAAAAAGTGAGAGAAAAAAAAAAACAGAGCAGAAAGACAGAGCATAAGAAGAGAAAAAATTAAGATTGTTTAAAGAATCATATCAGGAAAAAGAAAGCGAGACTGTGAAAGAATAGGGAATCAGAAATGTAGAGAAAAAGATAGAGAGAAAAACTTTTGAGAAAAGAATAGAAAGAGGGGACAAAGATTGGTAGAGTTATAGGTAAACAAACAGAGCTGGAGGTTCAGTGTTATAGAGAGAGGGAGACAGAGAGAGAGAGAGAGAGAATTGAAAATTGTTATGTTGTTTTTAAGTCTTGATATGTAGATCTCAGAGACTATAAGAAATAAATAAAATAATTTAATTATGTAAAATCTATGCATGCCAATGTATTAGACTGCCCTAGAAATTGTATAACCACAATTAACTTAAGGTAAATAAATTCAAAAAAAAAAATCATCGAAGCCGAATATCTAATCGAATTCAATCTAAACATAAAACTAATTTAATTGAGAAACCAAATTTGCAATGCTTTTTACAACCGAAGAAGATGGAAATCAATCAAATCCATTTCACAGCAAATGTCCTTCTCGATTATTTTGAGCATGAGAAACCAAAACTAAAACCAAAACTATTATCAAGTGACAATCTTGAACTTTGATGTCAAGGCGAACATCATTCATTCATAAGCCACAACTACGAGTACTCATATGAGTATGTAGAGTAATGGTCAAATAAATCTGGTATTTAGATATGGGAGTATGTAAAGCTCTTAGCTTTAATCGGAATTGACAATAACCTAACTTTATTTGTAGTTGATTTGAAGAACTTAACGCTGCATGTTAAATGTCAAAGTGTCACTTAGCCAGTTGTTGTTGTTTGTTAGAGAAATAACACAAGCAGCAGTAGAACAACAACAACACCGCACTCGCTTGAATGTAAACAAAACTCACAAAACAATATCAATAACAAAGTGAAAACAACAAGAACAACGATGAAAATGTAATACAATCAGCCCAATTTACGGTTATCAAAGTCCTTACGCATCATTTGAGTTCTGCCACGCCCCCAGCACACGCCCATCAATCAAAAAAGAACACTAAGTAACTACATGCTGAAGTTCTTGTGTGTGTGTGTGTGAGTGCTTGTGTGTGTGTGTTCGTGTTATTGTGCATGTGTTGGCATTGGGAAATGGTCGTGGAAAATTGAAAATATCGAAGCAAATCAATGGACAACTTGAAAAGCAGTTAAATCTTGTGTTGCAGCAACAAAGCACTGCTTGCCACATGCCACATGCCACTTGCCACACATACGCACGAATTCAAAGCCACCAAGAGACAGTCATTTAGTCTAGCATTCAAACCATCAACTCTGCCGGACACTCACTCATTCATATGAGTGCAAATGCTGTTGGGTGTAATTCTCTCTTCCTCAAACATTGTTGTTGCTTTGTCGTCTTCATCATTATCATCATCATCATCATCTTCATTCTTCTTCTTCTTCTTTGAAGCTGCTGCTGTTGCAACTGTTGTCGTCCAGCTGCTATAAAACTTGCACTTTGCTTTGCTGACTTTTCACTAGCCTTCAACTGCCCCTCAAAGTATGCTTCAAGTTTTATGCTCTTTCCATATGCACAAGATAAGTACTCACAGTAGAAAATTCTTAAATTATTCACCCAAGACTATAAGTAAAATATTAGTAAGTGTTCGTATTGAATTAATCTCTATTTTGTATTTTTCCATTACTTTAAATTATGCATGATATATATTTTTACATTCAATTCTTGGTAGGAAATTCTTTAAATTTTCACTTTGGACTAAAAATATATTAATGGTAGGTAATCGTATTGAATTATTCTTACCTTTTTATTTTTTTGTTACTTTAAATTATGCATTTAGTAATTTTGCCTCAAATATTGATTAAATCTCAGCATATTATGCAATTAACACAATTTTGCTTTCTTAACGAACTTAAAGCACTGATAAATTCATTGAGTCTTACACACTTAAGTTGACTGATATAGACTTGTTCAACCATCAAACCTATATCAAATGTTTTATTAATAGTTCTTTCTATGATTATTTCTGATTTATTGTTAGCTTTTAAGTTATACACCTTTAAATTTAAGAATAAATAGAGTATCTAATGATTCGCTGTAATTGTAAATTACAAATTTCTTCTTTTTTTGTTGTTATTTCTGATTACAACGTTCTTGCGGTTTATCTTTGCCGTGTCTGGCCATATTGTCTTTTGGCTCCTATAAGCCATGCCTTAAAATTCCCGCTAACAAGCATTAACATGCTCTCAAACACACACAACACATGGCCAAAATAGGCACACAGTTTGTAATGTGACAATAAAGTTTTGAAAATCCCTTAATTGACTTTGCACTTTCTAACGCTCCTATTTCCATTTTCCCCTTTCCCCTTTATTCCCACACTGATGAGTAAGCAAAATCGAAGGGGGAATGAGTAGATGTCGACGAAACTCAACACTGAGGACATGAGTTTTGCAATTCCAACAATTTCTCAGATTAGGTTACGGGGCCAAAAATTCTGTGCATAATGTTTGATTTGCTTTCTTTTCAATTTTATTTTTTTATTTTTTTTTGCATAATCGAATTTCCGGGAAACTGAAAACTTTGCTGTCATGACATACTGAAATTGTAATGACTCGACTGAAAATCTATGCAAATAAACATATGTGGGAGTGTGAATTTCATTGTCTGATTGTGTAATGTCAGACAATTATAGATATTTATGATGATGAGTTACAATTTGCCAAAAAGATATCACCCAACATAACAGCTGACAGGGTAATCTATCGACATGAATATACATACTTGTATTTTTAAATCTTTATATGTGTGTGTGTGTGTGTGTTATGCATGCGCACACATATGTATACAGATGTATATAGAATGTTGTAAAGAACAATGGCTACTGAAAATGTTTTATATATTCGTTGCGTCTTTTGTTGTTGCCACAAAAATGTTGTGGCTAAAAAAGCCGCACAGTTGGAAAATTGACAAAGGCATCCTTTGGGGTCAGCATGATATATATTTAGACTGAAATCTACAAATGTATACCCTGTATTTGTTGATAAAATTATAACAAATAATATTAATTTGGTTCAAATCTTTATTTAATTTAAAGGTATGTTGTTTACAACTATATCTTGCAAGTTTTATTAGCATCAGAAAATAAAAAGAATCATTATTTCAATATATTGTTTTGTCAAATTTTGTAATTCTTGCAGCAGCTATTTAGTTCTCTACAGGGTAACTGCTAGTGTAGCAAGCTTACCTGAAATTACATTTACTGCCTGGTCTATCCTTGCATTTTACTATTGTTTAAGCCATGTGTGCTAGCCATATGTCTTCGGTGCATTGTTCTAAGTCAAAGCCAGTAGACAATTCACCACTTCCAGTCCCATTTTCACTTCCATTTTCACTCATGAACTTTTTTAAAGGTGTTTTTCCTTTGAATGTGCAACCTTTTAATTGCTCTGGAAGTGCTGTTAATTTACGGCACGTCTTTTCAGGTGTTTGGATCATTATTTTGTTGTAACTCGCAATTGCAAGCTAAAAATACTACACTGCACTAATTAAATAATTGCTAAATGATTTTTTAGCAGAGTTGAATCATTAATATGCTTTCAAATTGCAATCTTTTATGAAAGCTCCTAGTTTAAAGGGTGCTCAATTGCTTTCACTTCATTCAGCCTTAATGAGCTTTCAAAGCTCATCTGGACATAATCACGCGTTGTGTTGTTTTAGCATCGAGGCGAGATCGAATTGTGTTGAAGAAGTACCCAAGTAATTATATATTTTTATTGAGTATCCTCAGAGTTTCAAGTTCCATTCAAATTCCACTTTAATTATCTCACCCTTTGCCCTAATTTTTATCGTTTCTGCTTTCCATTACGATGCGATTTTTCGCATCCTTTTGCACTTAGCACGGCTTTCTCATTTAACTTTTTCTCTTTCGTTCTCGTGTCTCTTTCGTTCTTTCTTTTGTGGCAGCTTAAGCAATGTCACTTCTTAATTTCATGCCCTGCCATTTTTCAGTTTTCCATCTTTGACTTCACGATGTCAATGTTGTCTCTGCCTGAGGGAATGTTATCTATTTTTATCCTTTTGGAATTTTTATCCGCTTTTCCTTTGCGCCTTAAAACTGAATCCTTGATGCTTTAATTGCAGTTGTAACATGTGTCTGCTGGACATTGTTGACCCGAGTTCATTTGTGAATCTCCCAGAGAAGCCATGGCTATGTATTAATGTCAACTCATTAGGCACTAGCTAGCCTTAATCACCAGATCACATCCTTGGAGAACCAACGACAAATGCTGTTTCACTTTCAGGACTACCAATCGGACTTGAATTCGTCGCCAGTTTGGAACTCTGAGTCGACCACGTAGCATCGCATAATTACAACTTAATCGCTTGACAAACAAAGCAGACACAACCATAAACATAAACAGGTGGCAACTGGGGAGCGGTAAGGGAAGGGAAGCCTTCACCTAAAGGAGTTTTGGGGGGGGGGGGACAATCCGAGATCTTTGGGCGTGCCTTAACTTTTAAACAGAGCACCCGACACTTTAAAGAGCTCCCCAATCTATTATTTCGCTTCCAGCTACTGTCGGTTTATGGAGTATTGTCCCTTGGTTAATAGTTAATGGGCGGTTACACAAAATTATAACACACTCAGCGAGGGCGGACACAACAATTTGTGGTAGTTCAGTGTTAGCAACAAAGGTAGAAATCTTTTAAGAAATTAGGGTATCTTAGACCATCCAATTGTATTATGATAATAGTCCCAGTAAATTATTGAGTATTTTTAAATCTTTTTTATCTTTTTAAAAGTGACTTTAAAGAGTATTTGATTTTGGATAAAGAAGATAAATATATAAATAGTTAAAGATAAAGTTAATTTTGATTTTACATAACATTTTACTTGTTATATTTTCTGGTATTGTTTGTATATAGTAATTTGCGCAAAAGGTGTATTAGTTTAAGCATATACCAATTAAATATCATTTGATATTGCCTTTATCATATTTAATTATCTTATTATTTTCCTTTCCTTGTTTTGTGTCTGCATATTTTGTATATTTATTTATTATTTAATAAACTTTAACCAGTTACTTTTGTGGTCACCTTCGCACCCTGTGCTGCGTACACACACTTTTAAGCATATGTACATAGTACATTTGAATGTTTTGGGGACATGCAAAAACTATTTTCATGTTTAGCTACCTCCTCGCCTCATTGAATATTTTATGTCAATTAAAATGTTAACTCTGTCAAGCGTCGTGGCACGCACAGAGACCATGCATTAAGCTGTCCCCATCCCCATCCCCTCCCCTGCCCTCTGTCAACTGTCTCACCTTCCCTCCCACAGACAGCAGCTTCCCCTACATACATATGTATGTGTTGCACCCTTCTATGGTTTTACATGCAACATTTATACGAATAATGTTGCGGTCAATTTCATTGGCTGTGTGTGAGTGTATGTAAGGGGTGTGTGCATGTGTGTGTGTGTGTGTTCAGCGAGGACATGGCTTTGGCTTATTGGCATTAGCCAAGGCTGGCCGTGGCTTTAGATGAGATGTCGGCCGCGTTGCATGCCGCTGATTTGACAGTTGCCTGCGGGTCGCCCACTGTTTGTTGCATGTTGCATTGTTGTGGGTCATGCAAAGCGGCTTAAGCCGCTGCCCGGCCTCGACTTTAGATTTGGTTTGACCTCACTCTGCACCCACCCAAATGACGGGGCCTTGCACACTCACATACATACATCAGCATCACTTCATTAAACTTATCAACGTCAACGTCAACGCAGACGTTGACGCAGCTGCAACTGCAACGGCAAAGGCATCGTCAGAGGCAGCATCGTCAGAGGCAGCATTCATCAATATAATCGTTGTTGACCAGAGGCCGCCTCATAACGGCATTAACATGCATCATTTGTCAATTTTCTGGCCAAAGCAGAGACTCTCCGTTGCCCATTTGCCGTCGTCTAATTGCCCAAGCAGCGCAGTCGGCGTCGCTGTGACGTCAAATGTTGCGCAGGACGAAGCCGGAGTTGAATTTTGTTTACGTTACGGCTGTTGTCACTCGCAAAGCCTTTAATTTCAGACACAGTATTAAGCATACGCAGTGTGAGCTGTATTCGGACTGCGGATTTGGTTTAAATACAATTAGAAATGCAAAATTGTTATTTGATGAAGGTTTGTGGATCAACTAAGCTATACAAAAATGTAGATTCAATGAAATACAAACCAGTAAAAATTTCAATTGAATTTCTTTTAATAAAAATGCAAATAAAATAAAAATTCTTAAAATTCAGCTGGTGGCAGTAACTACTCAATTTTTCACTAAAACAATTTACTGACTTACAGCAACATTGCCAATAAATGTGAAAAGTCCAAAAGCAGATGGAATGTAATCAAAACAAACAAATAAATAAATATATTTGGAGCCAATTTATTTAGACAAATAAATGCAAAAAATGCATCGAAGAGAATTTGTTGAGGTAAATAACTAAAATTGCTTTATTTACTTTTCGTTTGCCGTAGTAATGTGCAGTTTAAATATGTGCAGTAATACCTCACTATAGGAAAACTGTTTGAATAAGTAATAGACTAGATAGAAAAATAAAAATATACCCGATTAAAATGGGGTTCATTTTTAACTTAATATTAATTCATTGGTATTAAAATATCCAATATAGATTAAACACTAATATCTAGATGAAGCTCATCATTAAACTTTCATTTATCAGAGCATTTACTGTACTGAAAAATTAATATATACAAAATATCAGATTAAAGAGTAAACAATCAGTATTATTGGCAATATTAAAATGATAAACAAATGGGAAATTACAGAGTAAATAAACAACATTTGTAATGAATTGATTCATTTGCATTTGATATTAAATATAATAAACTAACCACAAATTGCCTGACTTTGGCCATTTGCTGCAGCAAATATGATATCTTATTAAATATTTAGAAAGTGAATGGTAAACGTGATTAAAAATAAATAAAAGCTTAACAATCCTTAAATGTGAACTCATTATTCAATTTGAATTTATTTAAATATTTGTGAGGTAAATATGGAAATGCCGCCATGGCTCGATTGTCAACGATTGGCAAGGCGATGCCTTAATTGATTTGCATTTACACAATGTTCAGTTAAAACGCCTGGGAAAATTGATATTACCGTTGCCATTAAAATGATTTCTTTTCACTGTCAATTAAATGAAAGTGAAATGCGACACATTACATTTGCATGTTTTTTTTATATACTCTGTAATAATGGTAAGCATGTAGAATGGATATGATAAAATTAAGGAGATGAAGATGGAATCTCTGATGAGAGGATGAATACGACTTAGATGCAAATACTAAGAAGTTGTTTGATTTCATACAGCAATTTGCCAGGATATCTTCCAGTTCAGCATCGCTCATATTCTCCATTGTCTTTTTTTTAACTTATTATGAATTAACAATGATATATGAACAAGTAAATATATCGTCAAACAGATACATGCGTGTGGCATACGCCTATTAAATGTGACACATGGCGTATACATAATTGAGCGTACAGCTTTTAATCAATTAAAATAAAATAAATTGCAGCTGCAAGCGAGTTAGAAATAAATTGTACGAAATTCGCCGTCAATTGCGAGCGAGTATAAAGTCACCTATCAACTAAATCGAAAATTAATTTCATTTTCTTTTTTTCTATTAAGTTAACTGAAATTTACAGTAAAGTTTCAATTACAATGTGGCTTTTATTAAGTATTCACAAGCGCAAAATCTGTCGTATTTAAGCACAATTTTTAAGATTAGAGCTTTGAATTAAATGAACTAAATGCTATTGTAATGGGTTTACGTCAAAATCAAATTTCAGAAATATTTATTTAAACATATTAAATAAAAATTTGAATTTAAAGCCTTTAAATATATTTTAAATGTCTCACAACATTCCATTAAAAACCCAAAACACTATTCAATATTCCGAATATTAAAACGTGATTATTGGCACTCGATTAGACGTTGAATTTGTACGCAATTAACGTTAATTCAATAATTCAAAATTAATACTCTGAAAAATTATTAATTACGCACAAATTTGAATGATAAGTTGTATTAATTGGCGACACTTTTAAACTGCCAAAGAAGCGTAACAATTTTGGCGGCAATTACCCAACGTATTCATCTTCATGCTCACACTCATCGACATATTCATATTCATATTCATACAGCCAAATGGCTCATTAGAAACTTCTGCCAAACAATTTATAAGAAAAAATCTGCTAGATTTCAGCTGAAATTTCGGGCAAATTAGGTGAATTCACGTTGCCACGGCATTTTTATTTGGGGGAGGGGCACGTAGAATATATTGAGATACCAGATACAAGATACGAAAGCTCACAGATACATTCGAAGTATGTATGCAGACGATACACAATTTAAATGCGTTAATTTCCCGACAATATTTTTGTAATCTAGCGAAGCGTGCCAGGCTCTGTTAGAGTCGGATACACACACACACACACACACACACACACACACGCATACTGTCACATATGACTGTCATCTTTCCGGCGGGCACACGTGCAACGGACGGACGCAGAAATGATGATGGAAACGTTGACGTCATTTTCAACTACGTCTTTATCTGTTCGGCTTCCTGGCTGCGATGCTGCCTGCCAGGATATCCCTTTGTTGTTAACGTCTTCGACTTTTATCGATGCTAATATGCGTGGCTCGTTGGCAAGGACTTGAGCTGCTTCTGTTCTGCCAAGTTCTGCCAAGTTCTAGCCACGTTTCACACGTCTGGCAACTGCTGCCTACGGCAAATCCACTAACAACTCGGCAAACTCGCTTTTAAGTGTACCAAATTTCATGCATCACTTATCGCAGTGTATGTTTGTATGTGTGTATCTGTGCGGCATATTTGGTAACTTTTGATCCTGCAACATCGGGAGGGTAGATGAAATATTGTACACATAACTCGAAGTCGAGTACAACATCTTCATCTTCCGCTTGAGTAATAAACAATTTTACAAGTCTTGCAACAGCTTCAAAATCTCAGGTATTTTTATGATTTTTTGAAACATCAGCTATTTACAGCTTCTCCACAAATTCCAGCTACATAATTAGTTAGTTAAGGTTAAAGTTAAAGCTCTATTCCCCCCTCTTTTTGCACAATGGCACAATGGCATGCAATGGTGCTACTTATCGTTGGTTGCAGGTCACAAAACTGGCAACAGCCAAACTTCCAACTGCCAACTGCAAACTATGCGGTTAGTTATGTGAGAAGTTACAGTTTATGTCGGGGAATAAGTGCTCTTAACAGTTGGTCACATGTTAAGCGCCTGTTAACAGGTTGTTGGTAACAGCCTGCCAGCTGTCATACTCGTATTCTTGTGGCTTTTGGCTTTTATGGCTCTGCGGTCTGATGCAACTTGTAGCCAAACCATTATAAACAATATTTTGTGAATTTGTCAACAGATATTAAGGTGGTTTTATTTGTTAGTAGCCACAACTTAGTTCCTAATTCGAAAATATCCAAATGTCACAACTTAAGTGACTTATAATCCATTTAAAAACTCCCAGTTTCGTATGTAAAACACTTTCATTTGTGTAAATTTATTTGGTAATGTATTTAGCATCAGTTAACAAATTTACAATTTCCTGATGTCTGTAAGATTGGCATAACATTTCACAATTTAAGCATTAAATTGATTTCCATGTTGCGAATTGCGTTTAAAAAGTTTTTGCATTTCCTCAAGTTAATCACACTTGGGTGCTCAATTCAAGACCATTAATTATTATTTGAGTCTGCATGTTAATTAACCCACAATCTGTTTCCATTTTGCCAAACATGCAAAACTTCGCTTTGTTATTTGGCTATTAAAAGCGAAAATAGTTTCACGACAAACATAAATTCGAAATATATAACAGCGCAATGTTAGTTAACAGACAGCTGCTTGCACCCGCATTCATTTCTCTGCTTTTACTTTAACATGCGCTGTCGACGTCGCGACGCTGCGTCGCTGCCAGCACTTCGTGTGGCGCCACGACAATAACATTGAGAGTTCGGCTCTGGCGGCTGCTGTTAAGTCCGACGCTGTTGCAGCGCTGCCTGCGTTGTCGTTGTTATTTCAGTTCTTGGCTTGGGGCTTGTTGTCGCTTGTCTCAGTCACCTGCTAAGGTTTGAGCGCGTCGCAACGTAGCGGCAACTTCGCAACGGTTTCTAACGGTGTGTAAGCGTCTGTGAGTGTCTTATCTGGCTGTATGCGCGAGTGTTAGTGTTAAGCGCGTCGTATTCAATATGTGTGTGTGTGTGCTTTGTTTTTATTTACATTTAACACTTTGAAACACTATCAAAATGGTCTCTCTTGAGTTCTATATACAAATCCTGTTCAAATTTCAAAAACCAGTTCTTATTTTGTATTTATTAAGCACTTGATTTGTTGCAAATACTCGATACGGCTTTGGTAATTGGCTGCCATGCAAGAATTTAAAGCGCGCGCCGCGTGACGTCGCTCGGTTTTCTTCTTCTTTTGCTCTCTCTCCCCCTTTCCCTCTCTCCCTCTCTCCCTCTCACTCGTAGAGCAAGTAGCTGCAGTTCTTTTACTCCAACTATCGATGGAAGGCTTTTCCTATTTGTTGTTGTTGTTGTTTACCGTTAGTGGTTAGCAAGTTCTCATCTAGTTTTTCTCTCGTCGATTGCTTTTCTTGTTCTTTCTCAAGTGTTGGCCACCTTTTCTGTTGCTTCTGCCACTTCTTCGACTACTACTTCAGCTTTTCTGGCGCCCCTCTGGCCAACGAAGCGTATGCTGGATCTTGTCTTTAGAAAGCCACTTGGCGACTCCAGACATATTTCAGCTGCTTCTCCCTCTCCCTCTGCCTCTCCCTCTCCTCAACTCTTCTCCTTGCCATATTTATTCTATCAACGGTTTTCAAGTCTGGCTTTGGCTCTTTAAAAATGCTTAATTAAATTTAAAGCACCTCACTCGTAACTTCTTTCTGTTGGGCCTTCAGACATACATAAATTGGCCGACTTCTTGTACCGAAACCGAAATACCGTTAATTAATTCGATTGTTCACTTTTGACGCTATTTCATCGCATTTCTGGTTTTTGCCTATAAACAATAAAAAGCATTAATTAAAGCAAAGCATATTAAATAAATCAACAAACAAATGTTAACAACAAACTTAAATGATAAGAAAAATTAAAATTGTGGTTTGACATATTTTGAAGAATACCTCATTTGATTTTGCTTAAATATTTTTTGAATGCTACGATTTAAATAAAATATATCTGTAAATATTTGGAAAAGAATATTTGACAGTTAACGGTAAACGATTTTTATTCAGATCAATATTAAACATACATTTATTCCTAAAAAATGATAAGAAATTTGAAAATATTAAAATTTGAGTTTTTAAAAATTTGAACACAATTTTAAATATACATTTCATTGACTATTAAGTAACTTTTTAATGAAAAACTAATAAAATACAAATATAAATTTGAATCTTTGGGCTACAACTCATTCTTTAATTAGCCCACAATTTGCATATTGGCCAATTGCTTGTTTTGTTGTTTGCCATTGGCATTCTTCTGTAGTTTAACCAAATATCTCAAATTCTTATGGCAAACAGGTTGCCATAACCAGCACCAACAACAACAACAGCAGCAGCACGTGCAGGGCCGACAAGAAAATCAGCATTGCCATCAGCAATAGCAACAGCAACAACAACTACAACGACAAAAAAATAACGTGAAAATTACAAAGCTAAAAAACACGCAAACCGCATAAAAATTTAAAAAACGCGCGCGCCAAATAAAACAAAAACAACGAGAGAAAAAAAACAAAAATATACGACAAACAACAAACATAAAAAACCAAAAAGTCCAAAAAATGCCCGAAAAAAAATAAAAAATAGGAATTGGGGGAAAAAAGAATTTTAAGCGCTTGCGTTTTGTCAACCAGAAAAGGGCGAAGCGGCAATAAAAGCGCACAAGTGGCAAGAGCAACTACAGCAATAACAACGAGAGCAACTGCAACAACAACAACAACAACGAGAGCAACAACAACAACTACAATTACAAAAGGAATCAGCGATTCGACCCTGTGAACCAAAAGCAAAATACAAAAAAAATATAGAAATAAAGAACTGAAGCCCAAACCGAAAAACCCTTTTGAACCCGAGGCAGGAAAACGCTTGTTTCGACAAGGCAGTGACGAAAACAACAACAACAACAACAGCAGCCACAAGAACAACAACAACAACAACACAGGTGAGCACATTGCATGAATGAAGTGAATAAATGAATGAATGAATGAATGGAACCCGCGTTTGTCCCCTTCCACTACAATTGAGTGATTGAAAACTGATAAAAAAAAACAAGAACACCAACAACAATACAAAGGAAAAAAGCAGCATAATAAAAGGCGTCGTAGGAGAGATGAAAAGAGAGAGACACACACACACACAGGTTCTTTTATTTCCCATTTGTTAAGAACAGAATACCCCTACTCCATCCCTGGCTCCATCCTCAATAAGCAATTAATATGCACAAGTGTCTGCGAGGGCTGCAAACTGAATTTGGTTCGTTTCGATAAGCGAGTTTCGTCAACAGAGGGGGGGAATCGGAGGGTTGGGGTTGGGGTTGAAGTTGGGGACATGGCCTGAGACACCGCCACTTGTACAACAATAAACGTTAACCAAAATCGGTGGCATACATAGCTCCAAAAAACCAACGAGGGTTTCCCTCCATTGTGCACAAAACGTGGCACATTGTTTTGCTTGTGCCACAAAACTGAAGACAAAATAAAACAACAAAGGAGAGTCAGTCGGTCAGAGATATAGGAAAACAGAGGGCGATGATATTTGTTTATGTCACTTTTTAGGATAAAGTAAACGCTTGTTCGTTAAGAAATATTCTAATTATTAAATAAAAAAACATTTAAAATGGTGTACAATTTTGTTATTTTGCATTTTTTAAAGTGTTAAAAAAATAAAAAATACTTATAAGAATATTTATACAAAGATTTCTGAAATGATAAAAGCTTTTCTAAAATTATAATTTACTTAAATTAACTGAATGTCATTATTTCTAAATTTAAATAAAATAAGTACTTCCTGAAATTAGCATCTTAAGAAAGATTACTTCATCCGGTTCCAAAAGTATACATTATAATAGTTAGTTTATATTTCCAGTAACAATTGTGTACTATTTGGATTCTAACAGAAACATTTTGTTAAATTAAAATAAAGTTCTTACAAACAATGCAGCCTTTGTTTAACGCAAAACAAACCCTAGACAAATTAAATTATTGTTTAATGTTCATAATCAAATTAAAAAAACTCCCCTTTTATTCTCATTTTCATTCTCGTTTTGAGTTTAAAAGAATTTGAAATTCTTACAGCGCTTTTGCTGATTTGCTTCATTGTGATTATTTTAGTGGCCTTAACTTGATTTTTACTGTTGCAGTCACGACTCCTCTAATCTATGGCAATTTGTATTCGCCTTTGTTAAAAGCAAATGTAAAAAAAAAGTCAAACTATTGCTTTAATCCCAGCTCTGTCGCAGAACTTTTACAAACCAAGTTGAAGTTGCAAAAAAGAAGGAAAAGGAAAATGAGATGAAGGAAAACTAAATATGAAAAGAAAGGAATCTTAAGATGTGGAAAATGCGTAAAAGGGAAGAACAACGAAGGGCACACAAAGGGGCAGCATCAGTCGGACTCGAGATGAGTTTGGGTTTCAGTTTGAGTTGAAACGAGTTGGAATCAAGGCAAAATATCGCACATTGCATATATATATGTTTGGTAAAAATAGAAATTAAAGAAAAGTTCAAATAAACAGAAGAAAATACAAGTAAACAGACAGACAAACGGAGCAACAAAACACAAACAAAAAGCGCCGCACAAGTAATGTAAAACACAATAAAAGTGTCTAACTGTATAAAGAAATGAAAGTCAAAATGTGTTGGGCTACAGTTTGCTCTCCCCTCTCCTCCCCTCGCCACACTCTCCACTCTCTTCGCATTCTCTTTCTTCAATAACCCCTTGTGTTTGCCACATTCGCAGCATCTTTGGCATCATTAGCGGCAATTGAGTTTTGGCTAAGTCGTTTGGTCCGACACAATTTTTACTGTCATTTCTCTGGTCTTTCTATCTCTCTGTTATTCTCACTCTTTCTCTCCACAAATATGATCAACAGATTCTCACTCTGTCTGTCTCTGCAAGATCATCATCATCAGCTCTTGAGGTTGATCGTGAACTCAAAAGATGTGAAAAATGTGCTAAGGTGCCGCAGACACAGAATTAACTTTTGAAAGACGAAAGTCTCTGACTAAGTTGAGAAGAAAGCGTGCAAATCTGATGCACAGTGGTCGCACTGTATAGTTAACAGCTAAAAATAAATCAGCTAATTATTAGATTTGGAATCTATAAGATTAAAGGAATATTAAACTCGAATAAAAATAAATAATGAAATTATTATAAAGTTGCTATAAATTTGAAAGATTTACACTAAAAAAATAATTGTAGGATTAAAGCAGTGAATGGAACACTTTTTAAAATATATATGTATATTTGATAGTATTTTTATTAGTTCTTCACTTCCTTTCAGCTGGATCAATCTAAAGCATAACATATATTTTCTATTTTATTTTATCATCAACAATTCTGTAAAAGTCGATTATTATGGCTTTTAAAGCTTACACCTCTGAAATGTATTTCCTGCTCAACTAATTTGTACATTTTACCTGAGAAAATGATCTAATTTGAAGAGCTAAAAAGCTGTAATTTGTCTAATGCCTTGCACTTCCTCAATGTCAAAAACCCAACTAGTTTCTAACAGCTCAAGTACAAGAGGCAAGAGAATTAAACAAAGACAAAGGCTGAATACAAATTGTTCCCACTGTGGTTGTTGGTTTCTCATAATTGAATTATGATCACTGACTGTGTCAAGCGTTCGCTCAGACTGACAGAACGACAGACAGACAGACAGACGAAACTAATGAACACGCCAAGCCAAGAAGGGTAGTCAACTGAAGCACATAATGATAACGATGATAATGAATAACAGAGATGATGATGATGATGTTGCCACTTGCAGATGCAAAGCGAATGAATGTGGAAAAGGAAGTGCAAGTGCCAGACTCAAAAACTCAACTGAGATGCGGCAACGAACTCAAAAGAAATGCCAGACAAACAACAACGACAACAACAACAACCAAAACATACGTTAAAGAAAGAAGAGAACGAGGCAAACACAAGCACAAACACTAACAGAAATGCAGTTAACAAATACCAAAGATGCAACATTATGTGGCAGCCTTTGCATTCTTTTCAGACATGTCCGTTGCAAGGCATTCAACGAGTATTCGAGAACTGGACGCACTCTTAACATTTATTTGTGCAACTGCAACGGCAACGGCAACAACTTTGGTTGCAGCTGCAAGTGTAACAGATTTCGGTAGTCAACAGAATGTAGAGAGAGACAGAGAGAGAGAGAGAGGGGCATAGCTAGATAAACTGGGCACACATGCCAGCCTAGAGGTCATTCATCCAACGAAGCGTTTATCACGTTTATCATGCCTGCCTGGGCTCACTTTATTAACATATTTCTATACCCCGTACAAACAGATTATTTTGGGCTGATGTAAATAAAAAGAAGAGACGCACAACACGCTTAGAATTTCTAAACATATTTGCATAAAGACAAATTTCCGCTTAATGTAGATAAGATTTACTTTCAGTGATTATCAATCTCAGATCTCCATCTCTAGAATATGTAATATTTGTTTTATTTTATTTATGAATGTATATTTTATTATCATCATCTATCAAAAATTAGTGTAAGGTGCAATCAGAACGTGTGAATTAACTAAAGTATATACCCTGTAATTGTTATAGAAGCGATACAACCAAATTATATTTGATTATATTTTTAAATTAATATTAATCATTATTATAAATTATAGTTTTATTTTTTGTTATAGCGTATCTTAAAGATTATTAGTTCGTATCCTTTTAATTGCATTAGACCTGAGTTAAAGAAGCAATACAATCAAATTAAAATATTATTTTGTTTTAAATTGATATATATCATACTTATAAATTGTAGTTTTTTATTTTTATAGCGTATCTTCAAGTTTATCAGCTCGCTACATTCAGTGCATTACAACTTTTTGTTGTTTTTGTTGCTGTTGTTGTTGTTGTTGTTGATGCCTTTGTGTTGCGTTGTGGTCTCGTTTCCTTTGCAAGTTCCTTCACGCGACAGCAAGAAAAACTCCCAGTCGAGAAGCCCAGTTCATAGTTAACCTAAGCTAACCTAACCTCGCATTCCCAGAGGGAGACCAATCCTGACCAGTCCCATCACTCCCCAGTTCCATTTCCATGCCTCACACGTTGTTGCAACTGCTGCTGTTGGTGACGCAAAAGATAGTTTCACTTTATGCATTTTAGAATGCCTAACACAGAGAATAAGGTAAAATAGGGGGACAAGGGAGAGAGATAAAGAGAGAGAGAGAGAGAGAGAAGAGCTGTGCGTTGCGTTGTCGTTTTGGCCAACAGGAAATGGCCAACATTAGACAGTGTGGCACGTGTTTGTCCAACAGCTGAATGTTTTTCATGCACCCAGCGGACGGAAATGCGACAGGAACGCGCTCTAACAACTTTTCACGGCATTCCTTAGCAGCAAACTGTTAGCTATATATATTTTTACATTTACATCACAATTTCGAGATACTTTTTCCCACAGGTTAAATCTCAAACTGTTCTATGATGACTTTACTGTGCTTTAAAATAAATGAAAAGTATAAATAAAAATTAATATTAACTTTATTTGATAATATTTATAATAAATATAAATAAGTACTATATATCTTTTTGGTTTCATTACACTGCATCATCAACCATTT
Source organism: Drosophila suboccidentalis (assembly GCA_037043435.1). NCBI lineage: Eukaryota > Metazoa > Arthropoda > Insecta > Diptera > Drosophilidae > Drosophila > Drosophila suboccidentalis. Next base: position 21,705 of record JBAMBK010002203.1, on the reverse strand, counting down.
ATAACTCGAATTTCATTTCAATTAAAAGTATAAAGAACTTTGCGCAATGTGTTAAGTACCTTGTTGAAAGTGTTGTCGTTAAGCTGAAATCCAAGCTAGAACCAAGTTAGTTGCCAGCCAGAGTTGATTGTGAACTGATTTATGCCTTCACTTTTTAAAGGAAAGGAAACTTCTGCAGTTCATGCAGCTCATTAAAGAATTGTTCTCTCTCTCCCTCTCTCTCTTTGCTATTCTCTCCCTTTTTCTTGGCAATTCGCTGGCACTCAGAAGTCACGCTTACCAACCAGCTGCTGTTATACCCTGTACCCATTTCCCTACCTCTGGGGCAACCTCTGTCTCTTGGAATCAACCGCGTGCAGCTTCATCATTGAGTAAAGCGATGCAGCAACGAGAACAGCATAAAGGAAACGAGGAAAAGGAGAAGAAAAATAGAAAAAAAAACGTATTTCTTTTGTTCACTCAGTTTTCCACAGTTTCCTTCGTTTTATTTTTTTTTCCAGCTCCCTCATAGTTTATTTTGTGGCTCATTTGCATTATTTTAATTCATTTCGCCTTGGTAATCGCCAATGATGACCCCCCTTAGCGCCCTCTCTGCTCCACAGACCCCTCTCTTAACAATCGGAGTAAAGTTTGTATAATTTTTGGGTTGTTGCCGCTGTTGCTTTCAACTTGCAGGAGAATGCCAATAAATAAAATGAATTCTGAAGTGAAAACGTTTCTTGGCCGTTATGCATGCAACATGCACTTAATTAATTTTGACCAAGTATAATGAATGGAAAAGCCAAGAAACAACTGTTACAAGATAAAGAAAACAATCAAAATAAAAATATAAATGTAATGAAATCATGTGCCAAACTTTCAATTCAATTTATATTTCAAAAACGAGAGCCAAAAGACAAATTACCAACTTTTTAGGTCCAACTGAAATCACAGCAGATAGTTTTTCACTTCTTCAGGTAACAGGGAGGAAGAGAATGAGACAGAGAAAGGGGAGACACAAAGCCGTTAGAAACTTGGTCCTAGTTTGGCCAGCAGGACACTTGAAATAAATTGCAATTTGTTCCATGCCAACACGCAGTCCACATAGAGGAAGGAGGAAATGAAAAGGAGGTAGAAATGTAGTGCAAAGGTCGCCAGTCAGTGTGGAGCCTATAAATTAAGTGCTGCAATTAATAATTAAAATGTGTGTTAATTAGAGAGCGGACACAACATTCCCCACTCGCCAACTAACTGCAATTTCAATTAGCCGTATTAGAAAAATCGTTGCGTGGGTTCTCTCCTAATACCCAATCAACTGAATTGAGAAGAATGTAAGGAAATGAGAATTAGAATTAAACGAATACATTAAAGTTAAGAATATATACAAAATTAAATTGAATAACATTGAAGAAGTGTAAGTGTACAATATGTAAGAAAATATTGCAGATTTGCTGAACTTATATCATGATATTTAACTGTAAATTAAGAGAACTCTGCAAGACAAATTGTCAATTACGGAAAAAAGTACTACTTAAATTACTTACTTGTATGCAGATCGGAATGAAATGAATAATGTAAATTAAATGCAATTTGCTAACAAAATTCATAAATAACCAATAGATAAAGTTGATATGTATCTACTAAATATATATTCTCAAAAATATTTGCAATGCTAGACCGATGATATGGTCATAATATGTCAATTTGTTGCAATGGGAAACGAATTAACGTTTATGTATTTATAATACAATTTATTTGTACGTATTTCATTTTACTTTTCTCCTTTTCTTATTTTTTTACTTTTTCATATTTTCTTTTCATTTATCGCTGTGCCAAAACATTTTTCGCTGACAATTCGCCTGGCTAAATAAGGACATGCCTTGTGCCTGTCTCATATTTCATACGAGTTTCAGTGTGAAGGGAGCAAGGAATGCACCAGGCGACTGTTATCCTTGCTACGGACTACGGACTACGGACTTCCGACTACCGACTGCTGACTGTTTAATATTTCAGTTTTTGGGGCTGTGAATCAGTGATTCTTTTATGGCATCACACGGATTAGATATCCCTTTGACTTTGGTCTCGGGGTTAAATGCGCCTAAACTGCCCCTAGACTCTGTCTTCCTCTTAACTCTTGTGGCATGCCCCTCACGACCATTTCCATTTGTTTAGCTGCGTAATTTAGTTATAGCTCAGAGTATCTCTATTCACATATTTTGTATACACATATTCAGATACATTGATTATTAACATCAATCAGTGTATTGGTTTTAGTTTTGTTTTCTTCGGTAATAATGTTGCCTGTTGAACATTAATTCAACTGCTATTGCAAATATTTTTCGCATATTTTTATTTTACTTCTAATTAGTTAATTAAAGCTGGGGAAAATACATAAATACATATACATATGTGTATGTGTGTTCGATGTGAAAGGCAGAAGGTGGCAAATGAATATTAAATCAATCAGAGTGTGTATTTAATAAGTCAAATAAAATCATGCCTGCCAATCAGTAAATTTTAGAAGAAAAATTTAATAAATAGCCTGTAATATTCAATGAAAATAATATGATGAAAACTAATAGTTAATTAATCATGCATGAAACTAAATGAGCAAATCGAAATAAATAATTAGTATTTTAGAAATTTAACAATAATTATACCTATAATAATAAAATGTCCAACAAGTTATTATAATTATATTATTTTACGAGTAGTATGCATGAATCTGAATTAAAAAATTGGCTCACAAATGTTTTATATTATTTACTTTTCAACAGAGAATCTAATTTATTTAAAATTAATTAAATGAAAATAAAAGGCTGTTAAGTTTCAGTGATTTCAAATTGTATTCCATCAGCAGTATCAACAGTAAAAATATATAAAACAAGTAGTTAACAAGTAGATCAAAGATATTTACAAAGTATTTAACTTGAATGTGTCAACTCAAGACGGACTGGCAGTAACCATGACCAGATTCAAGTCAAAAACCAAACATTTTTAATGACGGAATAGACAATTTAAGACTGACAATGCATAAATACATAAATGTACATTTAGTTCTTGTGCAACGCTGCGTATGAGCAATTTTTTACAATTAACTTTAGAATTGCAGTTTTGTAATTGATTTCCTGTCCGGAGCTTGCCTCACCTTGCAGCATAACAAAATGTTATTTTTCATTTTAATGAAGTCGAAATGGCGAATTAAAAAAATATAATGAAATTACTAGTTAAATAGTTTAATGAAATGCTGTGAAATAAGCAGAACAACTAACTCGAAACATTGCGCAACTGATTTGAGTCAATTTAAATGAGTCGAAATTGTATTCCCAGGCAATACAAACACTAAACTGTTAACTGCAAACAGAGCTTAGGTGGAAAGATACTGTAGAATCTGTGTCGACTGGGAGATACCCTTTTATAGAATCTATGACAGATATTCAGCTCAAGAAATGAACTGAAAACGATGTGAATTTTTATGAAGATAGAAAATAAAATCAGATCTTGAATTAAAGTAATATACCCCATTGACTCCTTCATGCAGAGTATCCAAACAAAACATACGCATGCTGAAGAAGCAGTAGCTGCAGTTTGGCCAACTGATGTGGCTAATTGACGCCATGGCGATCTGACTAACTGATGGATTGTTGCAGAAAGCCAGCGAATAGCAAAAGTGCCTGACCCAAATTCCGAGCATAAAACCGAAACAGAAACAAACACAGCACAAAAACAACGAGCGCAACAAAAAAAAATGTTTCTAATGAGGCAAATTAAGCAAGCGCCAAACAATTAAAACAAAAGCAACAAATGAGCGCATAATTATTTTATAATTAAATTCCATTTAGCAAAGTCTACGCACACACACACACACACACACAGTCTCGGATGTGAGTATGTGTTGTTGTTTTGGAAGTTGCTAAATTTTGTGTAAACATTTGTGCACTTTTCATTGGCTGAATTTCAGCGCAACAGGTGTAAATTATAATAGCACGAAAAGCGTTGGAACGGGGAATGGGGCAAAGAGGAATGGGGAACGGGGAACTAGGCAGCTAGCTTGGGTGCAGTTATAATCACCGTCATCAACTCCAGTGAGCCAAAATTCTTAGCCACTGAAAATTAGTGGCCAAAAATGGTTTATGACTGGCCACAACGAAACAGAAATGGGCCAAATGTTGAGCAAACTTAAAACAAAGTCTAGTTTGAAGAAGCAATAAATGGAACAGAATACAAGATTAATGACATTAATTATTTAACAAAATAAAAAATTAATGCAGAATATAATAAAGCAAATAGTAAATAGTAATGCCATTAATGATAATCATAATAATAATATTTATTAATAATAAACTAAAGAAAATATTAATGATTGAAAATATGAGAATATTATTAAGTTAATCTAGATAGAAAAGAACTATCTACTTTTCTTTTTATACGAATCTTCAAAAAATATTTTAGTATAAAAGCGGAACTTATTCGAAATTATTGAAATGTTCATAGAATATTTAAAAATTCCAAATCAAATTGTTTACTGTGCAGTGAAGGATTTGAAACTACTAAGCGGGGAATTTGTTATTTAGAGGTTTCTGTAAACAATCACAGCTTATAAGAGATATTTTGATCAACCTCTGACTTTTCGACTTTTGAATTTAATGCACTTTTTATAGTTATAAAGTAGCAACATATAGAGATGTCAGCAATGTGGTATACCTCGTGTCAGAAACATGACAACAAAACAATTAACAACACGTGTTTGCTTTTCAAAATGAGATGACTTCGAGTAGAGAAATATTTCAAATAATGATAATGAGAATGATAATAATAATGTTATTTTTATTGCTATTGTTCGAATCGATGCCACAAATTGGTGAAAGTCGACAAAGTTATTTGATGAAGCATTTGTTTTGTAGGCTGGAGGCAGACACAGACACAGACACAGAAACAGGCGTTGCCTATTCCGATGTGCGTGCAACAATTTTCGCTGGCTTGCCGCATGTGTGTGTGTTGTTGTGTGTGTGTGTGTGTGTGTGGGTGGCACCTTCAACAACAACAACAAGAGGTAGCAACAACTTCATTGAGCTTCTTTAGAGTTGCAAGTGCTTGGCTTGCTTGGTGAACTAGTTTCCATTTTAATAGCAGCAAAGAGAGCATGAAATGTGCAACGAATTGTGGCAGCCACAAAGATTTATTGAAGCCCGGCCGGGGCTATTAACAAAATTACTTAACAAGCGGCCAACTGCAATGGACAGCAAATGCATTGCATTTTGGTCAACGCCGACAGCAGCAACAGCAGCAGCAGCAACAACGACAACAACAACTATCGAAAACAATCCAAAAACAAGCAAAAACAACAAGCAAAGTGAACAGCGCTGAATTATTGCCAAGCGAGTGAGTTTTGAGTTTTTGAGTCGGCTGATGGGTGCCACAGTCTGAGGCAAGTTCTGAACTCGAGTCTGGTCTGGTGAATCCACGAGCTTCCCTCCTCCATTGGCTGCCTGGCGATATATTCTATTTAATTGCATTCGCGGTTGATGCAGGCACAAAGCACAAAAGCACACAGCACACAATACACTGTAGAGCAGAGCTTCAGCCAGAAGGAGACTAAGTCTGTCCTGCCACCTCCTTTCCCGCTCCCTTTTCTATCTTTAAACCTATTTCTGTCTCTAGTCCCTTTCCTATTCCTAACTCGACAGCCAGCGGCGTTGCCACTAGGGGCAGTAAAATGTTAATCTCAGTATTAAAACTGACAGCAAAAGCAGTAAAAAGTATAATGGCAAAAGAAATATACGTAATACGTTGATTTATGATCTCTGTAAATGTGAAAAGTGATTTCCTTGTAATGTGCATTCAATTAAGTGTTATAGCTCGTTGCTCCAACTTGCCTCTTAATTTAAACTATTTATTACATTTTTGTTAATACTTTAACTCTGTTTTCAAACAGAATTATATATTTTGAAATAATATTCATTGGTAATAGTAATGAAAGAACTTTCTTCATAGCTCTTATTTTTTTATTTCCTTTTCATGCCATATTCGTAAACGTTTTATTGGTTGTCAACAATTTAACTTACAGGCAGTGGCTTTGATTTATTTCCTTTGTATGTCACTATTCATTACATTATTATCAAAACTGTAACTCATAAAGAATTTTGTTTTGTGCTATATTCGTAAACGTTTTACTGGACATTTGTAAGCTTACTCTCACGAGAACTTTTTCACATGCTAATTATCTTTTATGCTTTATTCGCAAACGTTTCAGCCACAAATTGAGTTCTTTTATCAATCTTTTTAGTAGCTTTCTTTTTATTTATGCACACAGCTTCATTTAAGTTGGAATCAATTGTATTAAAATTCCATTACAGCCGCCTTTTAAAATTCATTAAACATCACAATTCATTCTGTTACCATTTCATTGGCCACGTTAACTGCATGAACAGCTAAAAAGTAGCGAAAAAGCATTAACTTTTCGATGCCTTAAGTCAGCAAGTTGAAATTGAAGTGCAAGTCACTTGTTTTTGCAGCTTTTGCTATTCACTCCCTTTTAGCAATTTGTGCTAACGACGCCTCTGGCTGGGAGTGGGGGCTGGTCCAGTCACAGTTTTATAGACAGCCAACACAATAATAACAACAACAACAACAATCGCGGTTGCCGCCTGCCAATCGGCAAAGTTGATGACCGCACTGAGTAAAGCAACAACAACAACATCAACAACAAAAATCGCAACACCAACAGGGGCAACATCGATGCAATTTGTTATTTTGAATTTTGCAATTTTCGAGTTCAAACTATTTCAGCGCGCGATAGCAAAAAGCAATCACAGAACGCACATTCGAGAGGCTTCAAGTTCAGTTTGCTTTTTGTTTTTTGGTCTTTTGTTTTGGCAGGGGAATGTGCGGCATGCCACATTGCTGCATGCTGCACTCTGCATGGAAGCCGTTTCAATTCCAGCCCAAAGGCAGTTCCTTTGAATTGAGGCTGTGTCCAATACTGATATTTAATTAAATGTTGCTCTGACTTCGGGGTACGCGATGGCGACCAATCGAACTGACAGTCGAATCTCCACGGGGGATCATTTTATTTTTCTCAGACTTTGCGGCAAGGCCATCATTAAGCCAGACCGAAGAATTGGTAATGATTGGTTCGCAGCCAATAAAATGATGCCTTCTGCTAAGCTAAATATAAATCTTGAAGCTATTTTTGGGCTGACTTTGAGTTCTCATCACGTTGCCAGTTTCAAGTTCACCACAAGGGGGTGTCTGAGAGGAGGGGGGTATCCCAGCTTCCGATCCTTTGTCAACTGATTCGATTTATGCAGAATTCTATATAGCACTCTCACCCCTCTCTCTCTCTCTGTCTTTCTGACTACCTCAAGTCTCACAATTTCCCAACGAACGAAAGTCGAATTCAAATTCCAAGTCAAGGACTAAATAAACTTTGTCGCAAAAGAGCAAGAAAAATAGAGAAATAAATCGAAAGCATACCTTCTCTGCAATTTTTGGCATCTATTTTTATACCCTGTAAATAAATTTAAAAAAAATTGTGTTTCTAAAAGCGTTTAGCAATAAGAGAAACAGAATGCGTAACTATACAATACAGTTCAATTCAAGGCAAAAATTGATCTACTTAGCTTTTTAGAGGCAAACTGTATTATTATCGATGAGTTTATCGATAGTATTAGATATTTAAATCAGTCGATTAACCTTTCCACATTTTCTTTTAATACTCTTCCTATTAATATCTTTAACAAAGATTGTTAAATGTGCAGACAAATATTTAAAAGAATCGATAGTATTAATGATATCGAGGTCGAGATTCAACATATCGAGTGATAGAATAATTTCAAACACTTTAAATAAAAGCTATAGTCTTCGTATTTGATATAAACCTGTTATTCAAAAGGTCAGTTAAGAAGTTACCTATAACTTCTGTTAAAAATTACAGGATATCTTTGCGTCGGACACTTTCGATTTAAAGCTACTGTCACTTGTCGTCATCCATCTCCGTTGCTCTCAGAACATATTTTATGTGTCTATCAAATCGACCTGTGAACTGGCATCAACCGCGCTTCTATTCTTGAGCTGCATAAGTATAAATAGAGTACTCTCTCTCTCCCTCTCTCTCTCTGTGTGTCTTTGTCTCAATATAAATGTATATATCCATACATAAACTCTTACCATATATGTATATATACAGAGTAGTATATCAGAGGCGTCTGCCAGACTGTCTATCCATCTCCGTTTACTGTTCCTGCAAAATTTATTGAATTTAATATGCATATTGCAATAAAATTTATGCATTTTTCTTTCTATTATTTTTTTCATATCCTGCGCTTAACTCTATCTCTCTCTCTCTCTCTCTCTCTCGCTTTCTCTTTTTATCTTGTCTCTCCTTCTGTTCTTTTATCATTAAATTTGCAGCGTCAAGTCGAAAATTTGTTGTTTTGTCGGTTCTGCAGTGTGCAATAGAATTTCAATTTAATCTTTCTCCATTTTTGTCAGAAATTTAGTAGGTGATGCTGCAAAAATGTTTTAAATTTCTTTTATAAATATTTGAAAACAAAACGGTTTATTTTCTACGTTATTCTTTATTCAATTTAAAAACCATTAGCACACGCAAAAAAAATAATAATAATAATAAAGAGAATCTCGGGTAATAAAATGTTATGTGAGACTGCCTATTTAGAAGCTTAAGTGCCAATGAGACTTGACGAGTATAATAACTTTGATTAGGTGCAGTAACAGGATTTAAATAGACATAAATAGATTTTATTAAAGCTTAAACAGATGTTAGTAGTAAACGTAGATACATTTTACTTTCATAGCCTTATATTTAATGGTATAAATATACTGTTATAGGTTAATTCTTTAAAATGGCTTGCTAAAATTAAATAAACTTAAACCAAACTAATATTCTCCCTCATTTTTTTGTTGTCTTTTCAGGTAAATGTGCCACTTCTCTAAGCCGCTTAAATGTTAGCCAAGGTAAAACTAAAATTTCTCATGCTCTTTGACCCACTGTGGTCATGCGAATTTCACAAAGTTGCACTAATTACATTTAAAGCTTCTGCATAGAAGTCTGTCTGTGAGTGTGTGTGTGTGTGTGTGTGTGCCGATCACTTTTTCAAAGTGCTCTCGAATGGCCCATTAAAATGAGCCATTAATTCTTAGCCAATGACCCTCTTAACTGCCAGTTAAGACCCAAAAAAAAGAACTAATCTTTCGAATCGAGAAAGCAAAGTTAAAATAAAAGACAGAAATATGTATAGTCGCAATAAAATATTTTAGCGAAACGCACATAAAACAAAATAAATAACCAATTAACAGATTGCGACACACCCCGGGGAAGGGGGCGTGTCCTAAGCGCCATAAACTTGGGCGAAATGTAGTGCGAATTCCATTAATTAGCGGTAATGAGCAGGCGGCCAATGGCATCCACATTGGCATCGATGTCCAGCGGTGACCGAGAGTCGCTCGATTGGCATATCAAAAACACATGTGGCGCGTGTCATGTGTGGCAAATGTCGCATGCAACATTTAACTGCAGAGCAACAACAACAATGGGGAACATGAAACGCACATAAATGCGGCTAATTGCCAGTCAAACGGATGCCTGAAGGTCAGCCAAGTGCCTGTCATAGGATACACCTAAATAACCTACACAGATACAGATACATTTACAAAACATAGATACAGATACAGATACATTTACAGCTACAGCTACAGCTACAAACTACGCATAACTAATACTGTCTTGACACATATTCAATGGCCAATAAACTCTTGGCCAACGTGACGTGTCGAGAGGGACACGGCCTATAGCAGATTAACCGTTAATAGCTTCAAATTGTTGCCACGCTTTTCTGATTTTCGGACATCTCGTTTTCGTTGTCGTTGTTGTTACGCACTTTTTGGAGAAGTTTTTCTTTGCTTTTCCATTGGCTTTTTGGTATGCGACGCAACTCGATTGACTTGTTTTTGGTGTTTTGTGTTTTTTGAGTGCCCCTAAACGGTCAACTTCATGATGATGATGATGATAATGATGATGATGTTGTTGATGCGGTAACTGAATCGCCTTTTGCGCCATTCGCTCCATTGGCCAAATGCAACGGCAACGGCAACGGCAACATCAGCCGTCAATTGCCAATGTTCATCTGGCCATTTAAAGTCGTTTTTCGAGTTGGCATCAATTTCCAATTGACTTGTACAGTTGTTCAAGAAACACCATACCAATCTCCAATCACACTCTCTAGCCAAAGTCTGTGTTTATCATATTTTTGCTTAAATGAGCATTGTGTTGATTGACATTTACTATTTCTAGATGAACATTTGATAGACTTTTCAGCTTGTTGTGCATCCAATTTTGACAGCTTAAACAGCTTTCTTAAAAATAAGACTATTTTATTAATTAATTTATTTTTTTTAGATTATTATTTTTAACCAATAGATATTTCATATATTTTTTTATTGAATTTACTAATTTTTTGTTGTAGAATCCGTCGTAAATTTCTTACTTTCCTTAAGCTATATGAAATATCTCAACTTTTGAAAACTTAAATTTTTTCTATCATTTTACAAAGTTAACATTATTGAAAATTCAGCTCCTTGTATAATAATAACTGTCTAAATATGAGTGTAGTTCTAAGCCCATTTAGTGTCATTTGGTACTGTTAATAATTATATTCTTATATCAAAACATTTAATTACTACATATCTTAACAATTTGACAGACAATGTACATAGATTGATAATCTATGTCAGGTCAAAGACTCAACTCTTTTCTAGCATGTCGTGAATTCTTTTTAACTTCTCCAACTGCTGTGAGTTTGTTTACCTCTTCTAGGCCAAATTCAACCCACATATTAAACACAATAATAACCGAGCTGTAATTCAACAGTCTGATGACAACTCCGTCGTCTTTTTCTCTTTTAATACACATATGAATTACAGAGCGAGTTGCCCACGCAAATCGCTTTAGTAACTCGTTTAGCACCAAAATCAGAAGATGATGATGACGATGAAAAAAGCGGGTCTATGAATACGTCCAAAAGTCAGAAAACAGTTACAACATACATAAATAAATAAACAACAGATTCCCAGCTCAAGTCATGCGTATTAAATACCAACAAAAATCAGAGAAAAAGAGAAGAAAAATAATAATAATAAAACGGCAAAAAATTCAAATCGTTGCGCACGACCAAATTGTAGGCAATCATTTGGAAACACACACACACACAAACACACACATACACACATATTGATGATTATAAATGTTGTTGGTTAGTTAGTACGAGTATTTGTTATTCGTGTGCTTAAATAGCGAAATATCGTCTTCGATGTGTGGATAACTCTATAACTGTGACCAACTGTGCCATTTGAAATGTGAGACATGGTCAAAAGGGGTTACTAAAGAGACGGATAGAAGGGGGAGAGGCGGGAGGGGGAGGTGGCTATCAGTGGCGATTTACAACAATCGGCGTGCAACTAAATCAGTGCAACTAACAGTGCAACCTGTTTTTGAAGTGCAACCCGATGGACGATGACAGCAGCGTTGCGAGCACTTGGAAACAAGTTTCAAATGCAGCAGCCAGCAAATTGGCCTGCAAGTGGATCCAATCCCCTCCAACCCTCTCCATCCCCCCTTGTATGGTACCCCCTTTTACTACTCCACTGACTGTCGCGTGTTTGGCAAAGTGCAGCGTCGACCACGTCGACAACGAACGGGACACTTAACGTTTTGGCCATTGACAACGATTAAAAACAAGTTTCCCCTTAGTCAACAAAACTCCTCTCTCTCTCTTTCTCTCTCTGTCTTTCTCTCTGATCATCATCATCCTCGGGCTTCTGATGTGGCCCAAATACGCGAGAGGCTGAAACTGGAACTCGCACCGGGACCGGGACAACAGCCTCGTCCACACAAGTCAAGTGGCCAAGAGCGACGACATTGCTGACCCAAATACAAAGCTACAAAAAAAGACATTCAATCGACGCGAACTGTATTCTGTATCATTTATTGTTTCTCCTTCTTTTTTTATGGCCTTGCTACAGTTAAAGAGAGACAGGCGAGACAGAGAAAAAGAGAAAAGGAGAGCGAGGAGCATTCTGTTCTATATTTTAAGTTTTAAAGTCTGGAGTAGGCGAGTCAGTCTCTAAAGAGTTTATCTTTACTTGTACTTCATGGTCATTACATAGCGTAAAACATTTCATCTGTGGAGAGAATGATAATCGTTTAATTAATGAGACACTTATTTATCAATATTTTTTTAAGCGTCATTAAACAATTTAAGAAAATGCTGTAAAATGTGCTAACATAGGTTATTCCCTGAGTCCCATATAAATAGTGAAAGATAGATAAATAATTTACGGATAGATTTAATTTTTAGGGAAAAAGTTATTTACCTTAACTTTTAATAATATGAAACTTCTTTAACTATATATGAAAAATATGAAAATTCCACTCAAAAAAATATACAAGACATTTTTAGAAATACATAAATCTCATCTTGTTATAATAATTTAATATCGAGTTAAATATATGAGCAGAAAAAATAAATAAAAAGAACTGTTTTTAATCCTAAATGCAGGAAATGCTTTTATATTTAATTTTTTAAATTTTTATCATATTATATTAATAATATAGTTTGAACTGAATAGTTTTTAGAAAATTAAAAGTACAATGTAAAAGTCGTTTTGTGAATTGTTTTTTTATCAATTCGTGTTATAAATAAAAACTAAACAATGCTGGCTAAAAGAGACTGAAAAGTAGAGTAAAACACAAAGAGAGAGAGAAAGCGAGAGAGAGTGAGAGCGAGGGAGTCAGTTGCATAGTCAGGTGAGGGAATGAGGATTTGAAAGGAAGTTAAAGTGGCGGGAGGGAGTTTAGTTGTCATCAAAGCGCGACGAGTGCAGTTGTGTGTAAGCATGTACATATGTATGTGTGTGCGTCTCTGCAGGTGTGTGTATCTGACGATTTACCGTTGTGGCCTCTACACACACACACACAAGCCCAAGAGAAGCATCGCTGGACCCACAGCTCGTTTTGTTCGTATCCTCGCGGGCAACAGTCGAGTCGAGTTGTGGTTGCCGAGCGGCATCTTGCTGCACGAGTTGTTGTTGCTGTTGTTGTTAAGGTTGTTGTTGTTGTTGCTGTTGTTGCTGTAGTTGTCGTGTTTGTTGTTGTGCCCATTTGAACGTTAGATGCACGTAGTTGGCTTGTTAGCAAGTGTACGGTATTTTGCTTACACACAAACACACACAACACACACCACACACAACTTCAATTACAATGCAACAATGGCAATAGAAACATAACATACATCCAACGCACACAATACACACACACACACACACCCACAACAATCAGCATCCAAGTGAACAGTTTCATTTAAATTTCAAACATTTGTTGGCTTGCACATTTACATTTGATATGGCTGATATGGAAACTACAATTGGCTTTACAAATTTCAAAATATAGAATATTAAATAGAATTTAGTTATTCCTAATTAGGGAAGATATTTAATTGGGAAGATATTTAGTTTCATTTAAAAATCTTAAGTTTGTTACAATCTAATCGTATTATTTAATGGGTAGAAAAATTTAATATTTTTAACATTTCAATATTAAGAAAGTTTAATACCTTAATTTAAAGAAATATAAATAAATAATGAACAAAAATTACTGACAGATATTTTCTTGAAATAATGCTCAATTCTAATTTATCACAGTATGATCAGTTCTGGTCCTGAGCTTTAAATCTTAAAAGTAATAAAAAAAAAAAAAAACATTTCATTACATAAAATTTTGTTGAATAAATTTTAAAAAATGTTGCTCGGTAAAGTTTAAATTTCCTACTCATGTTTAAAACTTTCTTGCTGGGCAAAATATAAGAGTAAACTTTTAATCAGAGGTCTGGCAGAACTTTAAAAGGTTAGCAGGTCATTTAGTTACAGTGTGCCACTAATGTCTTCATACACCATAAATTGGTCAAATTTGGGTATAATAAAGATGTTTTGATGCGGTTTTTTTATATTAACCTTTAGTTCACTTAAATTCCGTTCGACTGATACCAAAATTTCTTTAACCCATTAAATACCCATTGAAAATTTTGAATTTAAAAAAAAAGCTATTTTTCAACTTTTTTCCTCGATTTTTTCGAAAAAATATTTTGATGCAAAAAGATTCTTGAAACAATTCTAAGAGTATCTGCAAAAAAAAATTTTCAAGAATATTTTTGCTAGTATTTTTTATGATTTTTTGAAAGTTGCTAAAATTGACTATTTTAACCCCTTTTTCCTCTTTTTCATACAAAAAGCGGCTTTTAAGCAACTTTCAAAAAATTATAAAAAATACTAGCAAAACTATTTTTGAAAATTTTTTTTTGCAGATACTCTTAGAATTGTTTCAAGAATCTTTTTGCATCAAAATATTTTTTCGAAAAAATCGAGGAAAAAAGTTGAAAAATAGCTTTTTTTTTAAATTCAAAATTTTCAATGGGTATTTAATGGGTTAAAGAAATTTTGGTATCAGTCGAACGGAATTTAAGTGAACTAAAGGTTAATATAAAAAAACCGCATCAAAACATCTTTATTATACCCAAATTTGACCAATTTATGGTGTATGAAGACATTAGTGGCACACTGTATACATAGTTCTAGAATATATATTTTTCACAATTTGTTAAAGGTAACTCTTACTCTCTCTCGCTCTCTCTCACTCTCTCTCTCTTTCTCTCTCTGTCTCACTCTCTTTGTGGGTTGAAATGAGATCAAGGGGAGCTCTGGAGAGCTAAAGAGGAAGTCGGAAAAAGCGCAAATGAGGGAAATGAGTGAAATGAGCACACACACTAATACACATGTTTTTGTCACGCCCACACACAATGGCAGGCGAGGGGAGATTGAAGCCAGGTTGCAAAAAATAAGTAACAACAACAACAACAACACAACGGCAACTTTTGCTGCTTGACAGAAGAAGAAGAAGAATGTGAAGAATTTTAGCCCGCCAGTCATTTTAGTGCAGGGCAGTTGTTAGTATGACGATGGGGGCGTGGCAAGGCCTTAGCTTGCAACATAAGTATTAGCTTCATTTTGTGCAGCATTTAGCCCAAGTTCTCCCCCCTCCCCTCTCCGACCGTTTCATTCCCCTGTTGCTGCTCGGGGCGCCTCTTCTTTGTAACTTTGTTTGCTTTTTTGTTGGCAGGCCTCAGATGAATTGAATGTGAAAAATTTAAATGCAAACAGCCGCAGTCGACGCAGCATGCAACCTGCTCCCTCACCTCCCTCTCTCCCCCCCCTCTCACCACTAAAGCATTTTGCTTGCGCTGCATTACACAAGGCGACCCTCGACCCCCGACCTGCCCCCCAGCCCCCGTTCCTCTCATTCTGCTCCCAATGCTGTGCAGAGTTCATTGTACCGCGTGCTTAGTTTAAGAGGCGCAGCCCAAAAGAAAAACGCCGCCGCTTTTGATTGCCAACAGTCGGAGCACAAGAGCAGTGGGTGCAAAGCAGGAGAAGGGGTAATCCGAAGGGGGGGAATTGTATGACTATATAGTGCTATAGGTGGCCAGGTCATAGACTTGTTCAGCTTGTTATTTAGGCCTGGTTCCTCCTGTCGCCACATCACGCATCACATACGAGTATTTTTTTTCTAATATTTTTCTTCACCATGAGAAACGTTTATTGTGTTGTTAGTTTTTTTTTTCTTTTTGAAAAGGTGCGTGTTGAAGACTTACCGTTACTGTCGGTGGTCGTTTCAGTTCAGTTGAATGGATTTTCAATGGGCTTCCATTGTGCCCCAAATGGTTTCTATTGAATATTCTGTACCGGCAACTGCAGCTGACAACTATTAAATCATAGATTCTGATTTCTACAGAGGTTCTGTAAGAAATCTGAGTGATTTGGGTGGGTATGCGCGACTGGGAGTCACTCTGGTATAAATTAAAAGATTTGATAACTATGATTATAGAAACACTTTTTTCCTTTTTAGCATTTAGTGATATGCATTTCTTCACTTTGAATTTAGACTAAGCTTTTGAAAATTATCGTTTTATCGGACTGAAACTCATCAACTCAAAGTGATATCAATCCGCTGAATATAGCCGAAATGGTATAAGAGCAGGTTAAAGAAATTCAAATCCGACAAATTTGATCGAAATCGAAATTCTGAACAGGCCCGATTGACTTTACTTTAAAATACAATGCAATTATAGTAATTGTATATATATTAATAATTGGAATATAAACTTTTAGAACATATAGATTAATTTACTCTCTTTTACTAAGAAGATACAAATTTAATTAAACTGTAACTTAACTCTTCAAATTTATCTATTCATCTCACATATCAAATTTTGATAGCTCTCACCCTTAGCGTATCTGAGTTCATTAAATTGATTGTTACTCAAAGCTAAATTCAAAGACGAGTTGTCAAAAGTAACTAAAATCAAGACATACAATCGATTTTCTGCAGGCATCTACAATTTCAAAGGTGTTTCATTGTCAAAGGCAAGTCGATTTCATTTGGTCAACTCTCTTTGATCATATTTCGCTTTTTGCTTTTTCTTCTGCTGTGCAAACATCATCAATGCGAGATTCAACGCACTCACTCACTAACTCACTCAGATATTCCCATATTCAGTTGAATACTTACACACAAACGCTTTATCACCTTTTACATTCCCTTTGAGTTTGGTTAACTGAACTTTCTCGGCTTTTAAGTCAACTGAAAACCCTTCTTAGCCATTCACACACTTGCCTAGAAAATTAGCACTTTAGCAACTACGCATGGCGGGCACATGCCAAAGAAATTAGCAACTAAATAACGTCAACAACCCCATCTTTTCTATCTATCCAGTCTCCCACCTTCTCTTACATTCTCCTCCTTCTATTTTGTTCTCTTGTGCTCTAATAGCAGCTTCATTCGAGGCACTAAATAATACGCCTTAACGCGCTCATAACAGTTTGCAGCTACTGTAAAGGCAGCTATTCAAATTTATCCTCCTCTTTCTCCATTTCCTCATCCCCTCCTCTCCTCCACTCCTCCTCTATCTCAATTCTAGTTCACCCGCAGCATTTTGATTATGCAACACACGCGTTCGCCACGAGTCCTCGCAGTTATCTATGAGGTCCTTCCTAGGCAGCACCAACTGCCAGATAAGCAGCAGCATCAGCATACAGATACAGCCCACTGTTCCTAACTACCCCTCTCTACTGCCACCTGCCTCCTGTCTCTCCCACTCTGTCTTCTTTCCTTTTTAAATTTAGCCTGAGAGAGTTGTTTATGGAGTTAGCACTTAACTTGTGGGCGGGCATCATAATAATTTGTTTAAATCTCAGACTTGTTAGTTGCAGTCTACAGTCATACATATAGACAGACTTAGAAAATAGTAAGATTAGGCTAACTATCGGCTACTTTCAATAAAAAATATAATAATTTAAATAATTAGATACATTTAATTTAATGTTTTACAATACTTCAATTTCTAAAATTGTTTTAAATATAATATGATATCAATATCTTCAAAAATCTCTTTAATATCTTTTGATTAAACTGTTGATTTATTTTAAAAATATATTAAAATAATTCATATTTTATATTTTTATACAACTATTTTAATATATTACATTTTATTTTGAATCTGTGATCAATAAATATTATTTAATAATAAAGTCTACGAAATACGTAATTGCAGTTAAACATGTCTGAAAAATGTTTTAAGCATAAATATAAATGTATAAATCCAATGCATTCACTTTACTGTAAAGTCTCTCAGATATTTAAATACACCCCTAAATGAATATGACCGTTGCACAGTGAATGAACCCCTGACATTCCATTGTCCTGGACGTCATTCATTCATATCTCTTCATTTTTTCTCGCTGCACAATGTCTAGATTTCAGTGCTATCTTTGGGAGCAGTTAATGATTGCCCGGTACAATGCAATGGCAAACTCTTCACTTGCAGTCCCAACACACACTCACACACTCACACACTTACACACACACACATATATTCACTCGCAGCCACATGTAGAGCACATAAATTATGTATACGCCGCATTGACCAGGCTGCCAGTCTCAATTCACGTTTCATTTTATTTTTTTCTTTCTCTCGTTTTTTGTTGTTCGTTGTCTGGCCCCAACTCGTGGGCATATTCTCTGGGCCATTCATCATTTTTCATGGCGTTGACACTTTCACTTGTTTCAGACAAACAAACACAACACAAACAGCAGCAACAACAACAACAACAATGAGAACAACAACAACGACCAACAACAAAAGTTGACAAGTATATTTTTTATGTGGACACGCCCCCTTTGACCCTATGTCCTTTACTTCAGCTGGTTACGCGCTGTCAAATTTATTAGTTTCAATATAAATTGACAACATGCAAATTTGTTTATAAATTGTTCGTTTTTATATAGACTTATATAAGCATATCAAGTAATTTATATCCTGTTAAGGGGCTATATATAAAGGGTATGTGAAATTTAAACTTTATATAAATTTTAAGTATTCTGTCAATGTTGATTTACAATCCTAATTCGATTGATCGGAAGTCCAGCTGTTATTAATTTATTTAAAGTCAATTATTTAAAATTTAAAATTAAATTTTAATAGCAGTATAATTTCTTTATTTTAAACTTACTGGCTGAAAATAAAATATTTGATATATGAATATTAAAAAATATTGGAATCTTTGGCAGCCGTGTCCAAATATAGGATATCTTTTAGTTAAGCAATTTCAACTCTGTCCCACGATTATTTATCGCCTTTGGGTGGTCTTTCAGACTTTTTGAACTGTGCAGTGCTAAATTGCGGGCACTGTCTTTAAATTTCACTCTTAAGTTAAATTTATGTGTTGACCTTACCTGAAATTATCATAAATTGCCCCTCATTACGGCTATGTGTAACAAATAAAGTGAAGTTAAGCAAATGCAAAAAGCAAAACACAAAAAGTAAAAAGCAAAACATAAACGAGCCGACAATAAATATGAAAAGCGTTTTTCAGTTCAGTTCAGTTGAGTTGAGTTGAGTTGAGTTGGTTCAGTTGTTGGGATCGGTGTGGTATATGGTTTTTCTCATTGCTTGTTGGATGGTTTGTTGTCCGTCCGTCTGTCTGTCTGTCTGTCAGTGAAAATCGCTTTCATCTGCAGCACGTAGCGAAACCAAAGCAAAAGCAAAAGCAAAGCCAAACAAAGTGTTGACTGTCCAACAACAATTCATCCGAATGTCTTCACTTTTATTGCTGCCGACAACAACATTTTTGTTGGTATTGTTCAAGTTGTTGATGTCTTCATTACTGGTACAATATACATAAGTATTTATTATGCTGAGGTTCAGGTACACTTTTGATGAACTAGCTAATTAACATCTGGCAAGACTTTCAATGTCAATGCCAAGTGGCAAGTGGCAAGTGCACGCACATAAATTATTTTGTATTGTACACTTAGAAGCCAAATGAGATCATTTTTTTGTTTTTGCACCCCAAAAAGCCAACCCCATCACTTAATACCAAACAAAGTCTTTTGTTATTGCCTGACATTCATTAAAATTGCTTCTCATGGCAGGACGTTGAGCAGCTCGGTCGGGGAAGGAGGATTAACTGATTAATATTGCGGTGGCATGTTGCGAATATGAACTAGCTGAGGGTTGTATGGTATAGTATATAGGACGAGTTCAAAAGGTCAGGCCAAAGCTATTTAATAACACAAGAGTCAAGCAGTTAGAATAGATAAATAGATAAGCTTATTAAGTTTACGTGAAGCAAATGACAATTATTTATCTCTTTTTCTACGTGATAATTGCTACACTTGTAACTATCCCAAAACAGGTTTAAGGAGATAAAGATGATTGTAGCTTTAACTTGAATCAAGGTTTTCTATATGAGCCTGACCTAATAAAATTTGTTAAACACTATAAAGAGCATTTAAATAAATAACCATAAGTTTGTAGCCAATTTAAATTATTTATCTCAAACTTCTTACTAACCATAATAATCGATTAGCTCGAAGACTACCTTAAGCTGGCTTAAAGTTAGGTATGTTAACATGTATATCCCAAATTGCATTTTCACTACTTTTGATGCATGCAAGATTCTCCCATGGAAACTCGTTATTTCCCAGCAAGTCATCGAGTAAGGGTAACTTTATTTAAAGTTTTACTAAAAGACTAGCTATAATTTGTCATGGCTTTGGCTGCAATCAATCTTCAAATCGAGCAAAACAACTTCTTGGCTATCTTAAAAAGTACGAAACACACACACACACACACACATTTTACATTAACAAACACTTGAGTTTGAGTTTGAGGCAATGCACTTAGCTTTATTTGCTTGGGGAGCAGTCAAGAGCAACAAACTGCGGCAATATATCTGTCATAAGCCACGATATAGCAATAGATGGTACATTCCTATTTACAACTCACTTGGTCACACTTGACCCAGCAACAACAACAGCAACAACAACAACAACATCGACTTCTCTGCTGCCTCGTTACGCAACTCGATCAGATGCCACTTTGCTCACAAGCAGCACTTCAATGAGAGTCACTTTAAGCACTTCACAATATTACCCCGAAAACAAGAAGAAAAAAAAGTAAAAAATACCAAAAATGCTAAAAAATATTGTTGTTCATGTTGTTGCTTTTATTGATTAGTTGTCATTGATGCGACTACTTGACCTTGGCAAATGTTTCTGTCCATTCAAATGGAATTTTAAATTACAAATCGCGCGGCACTTCCTCGAAATTGCGAAATATCTGACAGCCCACATCATCTGAATTCATCATGGCAGTCTCATCATCATCATCATCACCATCATCATCATCATCATCATCATCATCATCATCAGTGGCACTTTCGTGTTTGGCTTTTGGTCAATTCTCTTTTTTAATCTCTTAACATTATTTATAAATTTTACGCTTCATTGTTCATGTTGATTTCGAACTTTGTGTTGTTTCTTTTTTATATAAATTTGTATATAAAATTAGCATATTTAAGACCTTTACTCGGCCTGCAAATAGTGTCCATAAGCCATTAACAGAAACTTTTGCGATTCTTATCTTATTTCTTATTTGAGTTCTATGAGTTTTGCTCAACTTTTTTTTGCTGCCAAAGAAAAACCAAAAGTTTCATTCAGTTTGTTGTTCAATAAACAGGAAATCGAGATGAATTCCTGTTTCGATATTGGTAAACACAATAATATTGCTATTAGTTTGTTTTTGTTGTTGTTGTTGTTGTCATTATTATTATGATGCTTGAGTTGACAAATACATTGGTAACATGTTTAATAATTCTGTGAGCATAGCCAAAGTTCTACATGGATCGTTAACTATGAGCATCTGTTTATTTTCAGCCAAGCTTCGTAGTTGTTTTATTTGCATAAACTGGTATTAAACTGGTTTAATGTCTTGAACATTAATAATGCTTTAATTAAATAAAAATAATATCCAAATAAATCATATTTAAATCTGTAGGCCGATAGTTGGAGACTTTAATCAAGTTGTCTATTGAGGAAATAAATTTGAAAATATTAAATATTTCTTTTAATGAAAGTAAAGTGAAGTAGTCAAGATTTTATTATTATTATTATTATTTATTTATTTAGCACGACTAAAAGCAGTCTGCAGAAGAAAAATAATTATTAAAATTAAAATAAAATTAAAATTACAAAGTAATAAAATTAATTAATGTAAACTTTAAGCTATAAACTGAAAAGAAAGAAGTTAAATTAAGTTA